>JAKTYO010000261.1:14945-62678 GCA_030578735.1 Metschnikowia noctiluminum | reverse complement strand
TCATGGGAATTTTGCAAATCCCCCGTGGCCAACGCGAAACTCTGCTCGAACATCAAAATTTGTGATCATTAGAAAGGACAGTCTGGCGAGTCTGGAAAACGAGGTAGATAGATACATCAATGGACCCCGCGAAACCGAAGATGGAGACCCTATTGCATACTATAAACTTCGAAAGTATTCATTTCCGATCATTTCTCGTATCGCCAGAGATTACTTCGCCATTTCTGCCATGTCTGCCCCGGCAGAATTTCTGTTACCTCAAACGGAAAATGTGATTACAAAGGGAAGAAATAAGCTTCTGCCGACAACAATAAGAATGCTAGCGATGCTCAAATCCTTATGATAGATCAAAGAAGAGGAAATTTCAGAAGACAGACTGGAATTAGTTAAATAAGAGGATGCACATGAAACCATTGACGATTCACTATTAACAGATGTGTTTGTGGAATAGACTCATGAAGCTTGCGGGTTTCCTGCCATTTATGAATAATTGTCTTTGAATAGTCGTAATTCTTTCTGTATGTATGGTCTTGATTACTACAACCTTGTTTAGTCCGCATTTTTGGTGGATAAACTATATACGCATTGAACGCTTCTGTTAGGTAACGAGTGATCACGTCCCTACCGCCGCGGTTAACCATGGATTTGACCGCGGTATCTCCGTCACCCCGCTCGAGCCCCGCTCGAGATAAGCACATACGCTGACCCTCGGTCCAATGTGCCTATAAAAGGAACCCACAGCCCCCTTCGCGGCTGCTCCTTTTGAGGGGTCATCTTTAAGATCGACATACTTTTATATTATCGCCTTATCTGTTATCACTCAAGTCCCAACGCTGACTCTTATATATTACGTCTATATATATACTATCAATTCAACTAGGCTCACTACTCTCTCCGCTGAGTAGTGACAAACCTAACAGCTTCCCCTTAACGCCGTATCTCTACTTTTTTTTTCTTGTCTGATTCTTCTGATTAAAGAACTAAAACTATAACAATTTTTTTTAAAGAAACAATATGCATTACAGGAAGCCTTTTTTAAACGACCCAAAAAACATAGAATAATATTTTTTTTAAAGAAAAAAAATGACATCGACCCCTTGGGTGCGTCTCACCTAAAAGCCGCTCCGAATCTCGCGGTTCGAGGCGTTTCGCACGAGTGGTAAATGTGTAGTAAGAATGAGTGTCCTTTAATGTGTAATTACGCGTGTTTGCCTTTCACTGATCGAAACTTTCGATAGAAATGCTTCCTGGAAGCAAGTAATGATACAAAACTCAGTCAAGTAAGCTTTCTCAATGTATACGTGAGCCTGGCTAGCTCAATGGCTAGAGCGTGAGACTTTTAATCTCAAGGTTGCGGGTTCGACCCCCGCGTCGGGCTTTCTTTCTTTTTCACAAGTTCTCTTCTAAAACCTATTTGTTCGGGTCGAATACTTGTTTTTATTGGTCAGAACTGACTGTTTACTTGGCTAGTCTTTTCGGCATTTTTTTTTCAAGCAGGTGCGTGTGCCAAGAGAGCTCCGCCAACATGGCGACGTGAAAAGATACGAGTCGAGCTAGACACCAAGTGCACACTTTGTAGATGGTCAGAGGTTTTCAAATAGTTACATTATGTATTTAGTCTTTGATCGAGATGTATCAGAAAGAAAGTGTTGACATAAATCATCACGGAGAATCAGTATACCGCATGTAGGGAGCGGAACCAGGCGCGGGAAGTGAAAAGTTTTCACGCGGAAGCCCATGACTGGTTTGGTCTTCACCGGTTATCAATAATAAGTCTGAGTCCAGGGTAATACATCCCGGGTCTATATCTTAGCAAGGGAAACTGTGTAAGAACTGCCTTGAGTGTCTCAACAGATAGTGAAAATATAACGTGCCATATTGAGATGTACACGGTTCGCAGCGGAATTTGACTTATCGCGGAAATTATTCGCGCTGGAAATCTTTGCTGCATTGGGGAGAAGCTAGAGCGGCACTACCCATTTGGCAAAGATATGCGCGAGTACAGACTGAGCAGATTGTAATTCAAAGAGTATAAGTAGACCTGAGCTTAATGTAGATTCAATAACTCTTTTATACCACAAGTCATTCAAGCTTTGCTAGTCAGTTCTCGCTTTTTACCATAAATACCCAAGTCATCAAAATGCCTATGCAATACAAGCCATCTGCTGAGGGAAAGGAGGTCAAGCCACCTCAAATTCCATCCCCAGGTAACAACTCCTTCTTGGGCGACATCTATACCTCTGACGCTCCAAAAGAACAACAAATCTCTTGTGGCTTCTTCAAACAAGAGGCTGGTGAACCATTGGTTTACAAGTACGACTACGATGAGATGAAGATCATTTTGGAGGTCGAGGGCGAGTATATCCTCACCGACGAGACTGGGTACAAGGTTTCTGTAAAACCTGGTGACGTGTTTTACTTCCCTAAGGGTACCACCATCACATTCGAGACCACCGGTTACGGATACGCCTTTTTCACTGGTTTGAGACCAAATGGCACTGCTTAAAGTTTTGATCATACAAGATTTATTTATAAATAAAAATTGCAACACTTACATATACTAGTATGATCAGATCTGTGGCTTTCTGTGAAATATTATTTTTCTGTAGGCACAATGACACTACATAGGAATGCGCCCTTGGGAAATCATTCTCAGAGTTCATATTCTTTCAAAACATTAAGAACTAGTCAGAATGAGGTCGTTCATGCGTTTGTGGAATCTCCGTAGATGCGAACGATGCGATCGATGCTCATCTTGTCTACGAATTGATGGTTTCGAGCTATTGCTTTGTATGAGGTATAAAAATCAAGGTATTGAAATTTTTCATGATTTTGTTAATGAGCTATCTCATCAAGGAAAATTTGAGAATCGTCAAATTGAGAAGTACCAAGAAGATATGTTTAAATTACGAGAGGTCTGGGTTGCAAATTAAAAGCTATCACTCCTTGGCCTGCTCACTCGTGACTCGTTGAGAAAAAAATTTTCTTCGTTCAAAAAATTGAAGCTTATTTGTTTTGAGAGAAGATTTTCTTGTCCCAAAATACAATCGTTAACTAACAAGATCAATCAACTATCTTCATACTTCCATGTTCTTCTTCCATGTTCCTTGATGCGAGCGTTCCTGTGTGTTGCATTTTGGTGAGCACATTCAACCTCGATCATTCCCACTAGCCGCTATCTCGACTACAGGCCAATCCAGTTTGATAAAGTCCGACTTTAAGATGCCAATCGATTACTCTAAATGGGATAGAATAGAATTGTCGGATGACTCTGATATTGAAGTCCATCCGAATGTTGACAAGAAGTCATTCATCAAGTGGAAACAGAGAGATATACACGAGAAACGACAGCAAAGAAATCTAGAGATCAAGTCGATCTTACTTCAATTGACAATGTACACTAAATTGAACCAGCGCGTTGATCTCATCTTACTGAGTATTCCTGTTGCGTCACTTTTAGACACGGCAAAGGTAATGGCAGCGCTCAACTCTCACTTCGACGAAGCTGAAAAATTTGATTTTGAAAAGTTGAAAGAAGAAACAGGGGGAGCTATGAGAAAAGGACTCAAAGATTTGAGCTTCGACGCAGAGGAAATCGAGAACACTCCACCATATAACGAAATGATCGAAGACTTGCTCATACAGGTGAAAAAAGATCATCCAGATGCTGCACTGGATGGGTCTGTTTTGGCAAAATACTTGAAGGAACACAGGGCTAAGATTGACGATCTTTTGCTGAAACAGGCAATAAAGCTTGATGATTTAATCTATCAGAAGTCATTGTTGATAAGTAGCGATGATTACCACACCGGATTTGATCGCTCCTTCTTAAACAAAGACAAAGAGGAGGATTCTGCCCACAATGATTTTGTTAAACCCAAAACTTCCATTTTCAAGCCGGTTGAAAATCAGCTGTTGCAAAACACGAAGGAAGATATCGTCAATCTGGCGACTGCTGACACCACAAATGATTTCGAAGCCCTTGTTTCTTCATCTGTATCGACCAACCTGAGAAAGCCTACAGAGGCCCAGAATGAGCAAGACCGCTTCGATGAATTGCACTTACACCCCGAAACCGCAGAGTTTGTCAAAATACCCTACAAAGATCTAGAAAAAAGCGCAGAATATCTAATCAGGCACCCATCAATTTGTACGGAAAATCAAAAAGACTCTTTGATTATGACAGCATTTGACTCTCAGCTCGAGGGGGATACTCTAGGTGCAAGGCAAATTATATATCAGTCATTGTTGCTACAGTATACCGCGCAATTGGCAGGACCCAAGGCTTCCAAAGACCAAACGATCCGAGCCATCAAACTCTTCTTCTCAAAGCTTAAAGATACCAAACTGCAAGCAAATCAAGCATTCGTCCAGGATGTGGAAAATACAGTGAGCCATATAAAACAAAGGTGTGAGGTGATCAGACAAGAACACAGTACTGCAAGTGGCGATGAGGAGGCTTTGATCCAATTAAAATCTTTGGATGAAAGCACAGAATTGCTGGTGAATACTCCAGAGATTGGAACTGCAGATCACAATGTGTTTGTGACAAAGCTTAGCCCCGAAATGCAAGCTGCTATCCACACTGGCTCCTTGGAAGAGGTCAACAAAGTGTTTGCTCTGATGAAGGTGGAAGATGCTGAGAAAGTCTTGGAAGTGTTTGAAGAGTGCAAAGTCATCGGAATTAGCGGCGTATTAGAAAATGAGGGTGAATTCGAGAAGCTCAAGGAGCAGTATGATGTGACCAACCATCTTGAGGGAAGTGAGGTGAACAAGGAAAGGGTCGAAGAAAAGCATTTCAGCACTGTGGACGAAGTAGATTGAGCCATTAGCGAGCCGTATGTCTATTAATTGCAGCTAGTATTTATATATCAGAAATCGGATAAAGCGAGATAAAAATTTACTTAGGAAACGAACTGAACCGGATACAGGTAGTCGACCTTATACTTTACAAGGATAAATTTTAGATGAACAGACGGCCACGAATCAGCTACGCCTGGCATTGATTTTGCACGTGCGAAACTACTGTTCTAATCTCGCAAGCATATCCATCAAGGCCTGATTAGGTTGCACTTGTTGCAGAGGCGAATTATTGTATGGTTGCTGAGAATGCTGAGATTGCTGTGGGTAGTTAGTCTGAAAATTCACAGCCAGTGGAGCAGGCTGAGACTGTAGCTGTGAAAGAAGAGAGTTCACTTGTGCAGATGGACTACTCTGCGCGAAAGAAGGCATAGAACCAAGGTCGGAGTACACTGACGGTCTCTGATACCCTGGTGTTGCACGTGATGAGCCGGGTGCATCATTTTGTTGTTGTAATAAAGCAACAACGCTACGCATAGTGTTGGGGTCAAGATTTTGCAAAGTTTGTACCAATGCTGGATCCGGGGCACCCATAGTTGAAGGAGGAAATTGTTGTGGCGGGATGTGGGGCATCGCCGGACTTACAAAACTATCCAGACCTCCATATATTGGGCCGCGAAAGTTTTGGGTTGGACCGCTGCGAGTTCCCCTATTGTTCTGATGAAAAATCGGATTCAGATTATTATTGAAGAATCTGTTCCGCAGACGATGTTGTTGGTCATCATCGCCCTGGTCCATGTTGTAGCCCGGATGCTGATAGTTCATGCCCAGGTTGTATGGTGGTCCACGCTCGTAATGAGGAAAGCTTCTTCCACCGTCTTCACGGTAGGTTTTGAATCCATGGTTCCCCAAGAGACCTCGGTCTTGTTGTCCTCCATGCCATCCACGAATACCATTACTATGTCTATCATTGTGATGATGATTGTAAGGCTTTTCTGAAAATTTTCTTCTGTCGTTTGTAGATTCACGAGTTGAGTGGTGAGGAGGCCCTTGCGGAGATCCTTTAAAACAACCCCTTTTCCTTCCTATATTTTGCTTTTGCCTTTCGGTTTCTCTATCTTTGCGGCTACGTTTGGCGGCAACAATGATCTCGGACGCTGCCGAGGGTTCAATCTCCAAATACTCATCGAATTTAACTCCGCCGTCCCCAGTTTCTTCGAATATTTGTAAATCGACCTTGGTATTCTTAATGACACAGGCCGCCAAAACTCCCAGATATGCTGCATCGCGAATTTCATCAGCAGGGTCATTGCTCTCGATGGATTTTGTGGAATGTGTCAAATGATCTTTTTCAAGAAACAGCTCAAACTCACTTACAAGTTCTCCCGAAGATCCCACAGTCTTGATCACATGTATGTCTTCAGCATTGGGCCTTGATCTCTTAGAATCGGACTCATCAAATTGATCATCAACAAAGCGTTCTCTTCCACGTCCATTAAAATCAGAAGTGGGGTGTGCTGGTTTGCGCTTATGTGAAGAGTCGAGTCTCATTGATCTACCGTGAAGCAGCATACCCATTTCACCTCTCTTGCATGCCGCACAAGCTTCTGACGTTTTGAATTGGGCAAACCCGTACCCTGGCTTCAAAGAAATCTCAACCAAGTCTCCGTAGCGACGAAATAAGCGGAAAATATCCTGTTTGGTGACAAAATTTGCAGCAAGATTTCCCACGAAAAGCCTAGACTCCTCAGGCAAGTCCAAATTGGAGCCCAAAAACTCTGATTCAGCTTTCAAGAACTCCTCATATGCCTGAGCTTCCTCTTCCGTCATTGGCATAGTCACATCAGGCCGGTCATCGGCAGATATTTTAGCCGTGTTCAGTTGTTGATTTTCGAGAGGAGATCCAGTAAAGACCTTAGTTTCCTGCGATGGATTGCTCATAGACCCGCTTGTCGTACCGGGCAACTCAATTTGCTTTTCCTTGAGTAATTTCAGAATAACCTCCATCTGCTTTTCTTTCGAGAGCTGAGAAAAGTGAGCCAGCTTTACTATTTCGCTTTGCATGACAGCTTCATAAGCTTCTTTTAGATCCGCAGCTTTGAAAGGTGGAGCTATTCCTACCACCATAGAAGGCCTTTGAGGTAGACTGGACGCATGTTCTGGTTCACTGGGCACGGGTACAAGATTCAATTCAGGGTCATAATTGTCATCATCTGAATCGGGCTTAGAGGCTTCTACAAAAGAATGCGTTGGGACTGCAATCGAAGTCTCGAGCACATCTTCAGATGGCGACGATGACACAGGCTCATCAGGAGGGCTTTCATTTAAGACTTTTGCAGTGCTTATGGATTCATCGTCCCCATTCACATCGGAAAATCCTTTGTTTGTTTCGTCATTCTCATACACTTTGGTTGTCTGCTGACACAGAGCTTGAGAGGCAAGGGTGGAGGCAAATGCATCGTTTGCATCAGCCTTCGAGTCGGATGATTTTGACGCAACGTCGACAGTCCCTGGTACAGCGAAAGCCAACTCTGGGTCGTATCCATCATCCTCATCTTCAACATCTTCATCCTGATCATCCTCGTCATCTTTCTCATTCCCATTGCTTTCATCCTTGTTCTTCATTTCATTATCGTTCTCACCGTTATTTCCATCATTGTTTTCGGTTACGCTCTTTGGCCGTGCCTCGTTTTTACGCACGTGAGTGTCAATACTGCTGACACCGTTTGCTATGGGCTCATCGACCAAGTCGCTTTGATTGATAGGTGATACCACGTCCCCTTCCACAGAAGAGCTATCGGTGACCGCAGTGAAGCTGCTAGCTGGTATACTCTGGCCTGATCCCTTAGTGAAAGTAGAAGGCTCAGATGCCAGACTCATATTCAAATCTGTCGAAGCTTGAAAAGATGTGATAAATTGGTTTTAGAAAATAGCGGTCTTGTTGTGACCACTGCGCCGCGCACCGTTCCTCGTACACGTGACCGACCGCTTCGTCTTTGGTAAGCCTCGAGAGTCTCGAGAGTAAATGCAGATAAAAATAAAAATAGCCATCATTGACTATATTTCATTGACAGATTTTGAGTTTCTTTCATTAATCCACCTAACTTTAGTTGAATGACGGGCATTTGCGCTTGAAGAGCTCCCTGAAATAAGTGAGGCCAAATTCGAGTTCCCACAACATTGACTTGACATCTACTGAATCAATTGGTTTGCCACCCAAGCAAAAGCCTGAATCGTTAGATACGTTGTCTTTCAGAAAGGTCAAAGTGTGATTTTTTTTACTTCCTACAGGTGTGACACAAGGCAGAAGTTGAGTCGACGGCTGGTATATCAGGTGACGGTCACCGAAATCGCATGCGTTGCATACACCACATCGAAATTACGACTCAGCCAGTTTCAAATACCTAGGTTTTTCGAACCAATCTCTCTCATGGAGCAAAGAATAATTTTGTCGGAGCTCTACATCAGACGGCTATCCTCACCCTTCCACTGATTCACTGAGCGCATGGTATCAGCACCTTCTTGTTCTCTAAGATATACTTTCGGGATCTCCACTCTCCGATGAAACCCAGAGATATCAGCGAGCTACAGAAGCGTCTTACAGTGTTTTTCCCACGCGTGGCGAACTTCACCATCTCCAATTGAGTGGAACTGGGCGGATACGGCTGTCTTGATGGGCATCTCCAGCTTTTAGGTAAGGGGGGCATTTTTTGTACAAAAGGCGATCTTTGGCACTCTGCATTGACACTACAAGATTTTTCGTTGTACAACTCGATTTATGATGTCGCATCTTCATCGTAATACAGAGGGTCAGCTGGGACTCATGCCCACCGCGCCACCACACACGAACTGGCTAGCGCCATGGTATGGGTTTTTATTCGGTTATACGTTCCCGTATCGCGCAAACTTCCTCACACTTCCTTCGCGACGCTGCTTCTCACCGGCAGAGGTGCAATACCTTGAAGCGTGGTTTGCGCTCATCATGCCACTCTACTCCCCGGGGGCGACTCAGCTTCCTGAGAACGCAGATGCATATCCTCTGGGACTTTTCATCAGTGGACCGCAGTGCACAGTCATACTTCGCTACCCAAGAATTTGTTGGCGACTTCGCGAAGCTTTTACAAGACGCTGACACGGCCTTTTTTTTCAATCCCATTGTAAGGGGACAGAGTTAGCACTGCGGACAAGCTTTCGCCTCTAGTGCAACGGATGCGGCCAGATGCTAATTTTAAGAAGTCCTGGTTGAAGCTAAAGCGACAAGCCATGCGGCACAATCAGCCGCTCTCAAATCTCCACCTATTCCATATCAGACATGACAGGGTTATTTGCGAATACGACATGCTGCCCCCTTTGTTCGGCCACTTTTTCATCGGATGCCACCCAAACTATGCGGGCTCAGCATATTTACTTCGCTTGTCAAGCCTCTAGAACGATCTGGCGCGCTTTAGGTCTATCCAATCACCCCTACCCCCGAATTGTAATCGGCATGGTCAGCCCGGCATCGCCAAACATCGATAAGTTACTATTTTACATCAGTCAATTTCTCAAAACACGACGACGAGAACGACTAGAGGCCCAAAGCCCCGAAGGTCTGAGGACACTCCAAATTTTCCAAGGCTAACCGCCGCGGAAATTCACAGGAACTTGCCATCCTACAAACAGATATACAAAAAGCAGTATTGGGTACATTTCTGATCAGGTTGTGACCTCTGATATAACTGCCATTACTATTAGCGGGTACAACGCTGGCCGGTAATGGACCGCTGAAGTACAGCTAGCAAGATTAAAACCAACGATGGTTGGGTTTGTGGGCAGCGCCCTTCCTAACCTCATATATTCAGCGCGTGTCTATAGTACGAATACATGACTAACGAAAATGTAAGAAAAAAAGCAATTAATCATTCCCGTGGGGAAGCATTCGCGGGAAAGTAGCGCCGTTGCCGGCTAGCTACCTAGGCCACAGAAAAATTTTGGCAAGTCAAATTATATGACAGCAGCCATGACTTACAGTTCCCTCAAATTCTGCGGCATACGCTCAGTAACCCTAGTCACGTTTTAGTGAGAATGGAAAAAAAAAAGCAAAGACATAAAAGATGTAACTTACCCTAAATTTATGTCGCGGTGGCAGATTCCTCGGAAAGACTGTCGGCTCAACTTTAGGTTATTGAATGTGGCTGCAGCGCTTCAGGAGTTGCTGAGACCCTCGATATGAACTGATCTGCAGACGAATCGAAGAGTCCATAAACACAAAGTCTGAACAGGAATCACGAAAATAGAACATGGAGCGTGAGTCGATTCGAAGCTGTATTCTAAATCTACAAAACTAATATCGTTCAATAGGTCAATAATCGGGACTGTTGTCCTCTCAGAATTCGATTGTTGGAAAGCTCTAGCGCACTCTACAAATTGCGTTCGCAATGCTCGGGGCGAGTTGCCCCGCTTCCTGCGCCGGTAAAACCCCCACGCATGTTCACGGGCTCATGACTCTGACGGAAACCTAAACGCAGGGCCACACCTGTTTTTAAATAACGCACTTATCCCTTGCTACAACTTTTCAACTTCAGCAAAGTGACACACTTGTATCAGTTATAGTCGCTTCTTTATCATCATGGCCTTAAAAGTTGGAATAGTTGGAACCGGAATCTTTGCCTCTAAAGCGCACTTACCAGTTCTTCAGACTCTCGACAATGTTAAGCCAGCAGCTGCTTACAATAGAACTAAGAGTAAGGCTGACGCCTTTGCGAGGCAAGCGGGAATCCCAGCCAAGAATGTTCATGATAATCTTGACGACCTTCTTGCGAGCACAGACATTGACTTCGTGGATGCATTGTTGCCTGTTCAAAGTAATGTGGACATTGTTCGCAGCGCCATACAACACAACAAGCCGATTGTGTTTGAGAAGCCTATTGCAGCAAACATGAAGCAAGCCCGGGAAATCGTGGAGCTCGCGTCTAAAACAGATTTGCCTATCGGCGTTTTGGAACAATGGGCCTTCTTCAGCAGCATTGTCCAGTTGAAAGACGTGTTACCTCAAATCGGCAACATTGTCTCCTTTACATACAAAGCAACAGGACCTTGGAATTCGGACAATAAGTATTTGGCGACTGCATGGAGACAAAAGCCTGAGCACATTGGTGGTTTCTTGAGCGACGGTGGAGTCCACCAATTGGCGTTGCTCACAGAAATTTTGGGAAATGTTGAGTATGTTAGCGGACATACGAAGCAGGTGAGAGGCGAAAGCGGTGCTGATGATATCTTGTTTTCGACGTTGAAGTTGACATCCGGTGTAATAGGCACTTTCACATACGGCTCTGCGTTTGGTGCAACCGAAAAGAGCACCAGTTTAATCATTTATGGTGATAATGGTTCGATTACTTACGACTTCTCTCCTTCCTTACCAAAGCCAACTATAACATTTCAGACAGGTGCTAATGCCCAGCAGGCTTCTAAGAAGACAGTGATTGAGGTGGAAGAAGTGAATGCAATCGAAGAGGAATTCAAGAATTTCGCTGCCGCAGTTGAAGCCAATGATAAAGAGCTAGTGACCGTGCCTCCAGCCAAAGCTTTTCACCATTTGGCTATCATCGCAGCTGCACTCGAGTCCTCAAAACATAATGGCTCGAGCGTCAAAGTAGAGACTGTCTGATAGTCATATCGGGGACGCAGTAATTTTGATTATAGATACATGGTCATTTACTTGACGCTTACTGGCTCACATCAAAGCTCGTCATGTTCCTGTTGAAAGTTTTCATCATGTGACTTCTTTTCCGCTCGAGTGTCAACCCTCGTGCTTATGTCAATCAGCACAAAACCTCCTTCTTGTTGGGGATCAGCGTCAACCTCCTTTTCAAATGGCCGACTCTCTGTGTTTATGTAGGCTTGCTCATTTCCGAATTGATAGGACAGCACTTCGATGGTATGCTCAATATGCTGTTCATATGCCTCAAATTGAAAATTTTCCCCACCTATGAATCCGGCTACGTCCAGAGTTGAGTGCTCAGTCTTGCCAAAAATGTCGGGAGAGCTGGTCGTTGAAAGTTCCGTCGTTTGACGTTTTTCATGTTCAGCTCTATTTTCCCCCTCTTGTCTGGTCTGTGAGGAAAATGTCTCATCCAATGGCTTCGCTAACGAATACTTCTTTTTGCCCTCTAAGATATCAGGGTCGGTGAATCGTAGTGCATATGAAGTAGATGAACAAGGTAATGGCAGCTCCGACTGTTCAAAATCTTTGGGCTGCAGTTCTTGCTCGATATGTGGCTCGTCGCCAGTAGTTATATCGGAATTTGAGTATGATACATGATGATTCTGCGAGATATCTGACTTTAGAGATGGAAGCATCTCTGCAAGTGTGACATGTGTGTCTTTGTCTTTTCCATGCTCGTCAATCAGGGGATCCCATATCAAAGCTGGCCGTTTCTCATCTATCTCATGGGCATAGACTTCCGTGAAATCTTCCGATTCCTTGAGCGCTAAAGATTCTGACTCTCTTGCTGACCTAAGCGTTGAGCTGGTGTACGTGGCTGGGAGACTGGTTTGCAAAACTGACAGAGAAATGCTTCCCATTGATTCGATCTCCACGTATTCTCGGGTATGAGACTTAGTATATCCCTCTTGGTCCAGATGAAGACTACGCGCCATGAGCGAAAGTGCACTCGGCACTTCTGAATTTGACAGCCCACGCTTTGCTACAGTTGAGGCCCAATTGAGTACACCAAAAGATTCGAGCAAAGCCCATATGATAATTCGCACGGGGAGTTTGAGCACCCTTCTCCACAAGACCCAAGCTGAGCAAATGATTAGAAACAGTATTGCTGCGTAAATGCGTCGTTTGTCACTTTTATCCTGCTTTTCGATGAATTTTACAATCTGTCTTGATTTGGAGAGCACAGCTTCCATACTAATTAGCTCATCGTTGAGCTGTGTCAAGTCTTTAGATTGTTGATCGAGAGTATCGATATTCAATTCGGTCTGCATTACCAGCATTGTCATGAGTTGCTTAGATTGCTGCAAACTCGTAGTTATACTTTTGTTTTGCTTGAGTATCTGCTCTCCGAAAGTTTTTCCCTTGTTGCTCTTATGTGGGGCACCTCGCGTAGTCGATTCAACTTTGAATAAGGCTTCTCTGGCATCCACGGCTTCATCACATTTAGCATCAGCAGAACTGCTTCGTGGCCCAAACTCTTCAAGCCTTTGCTGGTGAATCAAAGCGTTTTCCTCGCCGTAGGCCTTCAATTGATAATCTTTTAGCATTCGACGTAGGTGTTTCACTCTGCATTGATGAAGGTCGAAGGTCTCGGAGAGAAAATGTTTCGAGACTACTCGTGGAGGCACATGTTGGATCCTCAATTCCACCACACGAAGTAAGTTCAGGATTTCTTGTATGAGAGCTGCCGTAGATTTCACCTTCCTCTCCCTGGAAGATTCTGTAGGGTCAGCATCAGCGCCTGTGTGGTCCTGGAGAATATTTTTTATTTGCTGAAGTGCCTGTGAGTGTAAATCATCAACTTCTTTAAACAAACTAGTTATTGTTGATACCCTTAGATTCGAAGGGTCATTGATCATGTTGAAAGTCCAGTTTAAGTCAATGAATGGCTTACACGTGGACTTGGAAGGACTTGTCGGTTCTTGAAGCCCTGTAAGTGCGTATCGCGCGGCTACTTGCGCAAAGCTTCACCTTTCCATGCATCCTGGTTTCATTGCGAAATCAATATTTTTCGAGTTCTTTCGGATTCTGAATCATTTCTTTTTGGAGTCAACATTTTCGCTTTCACTCACTCACTTGCTGATTTCTATATTTTGAAATATACCTCGCCGCGACTGATCTCCTGCCGATTTCGCTGTTTCGAAAAACTTTGCAACGTTTTGCATACTTTTTTGCAGAGCGCCTCAATACAAAGTGTGTATTGTTGCTTTGATTGCTGATTAATGATAGGCTAGTTCCTTTAGTCGGCAATTCGAGTGATCCCGGAACCCGTTGTGGCGCCGCTCAATGTTGCCGAACCTCTGAGGTGGTTCAAAAGCTTGATTCCTTAAGCTAGGGATCTTTCGATCAAAGAATCATATCTTTAATTATACTAGAAAAAAAAACGATTTGAAGCAAATATCGACAGAGGGTTAAGGCAAATTCGCAACAGTCTCATGCTTTAAAATACACAATTGAGCTTTCCAAGGTCTCACGACATTCTCCGAGGCCAACAAAAAAAGATCCACGGCATTGTTCGAGCCTGAGCTCCTATGAGCTGGCTTTTAAAACGTGACTGCTAATTTACGTTAAGAAGAATGAAAACAGCTTTTTGAAAGAAGATCATGAAACCCTCAAGTAATGAAAGCAGCAGTGACATCAATATCTGGGCATCATGGCTCTCTTCAAACTTTACTTTACGGGTTTCGACTAAAATGTTTTACAAACACACTCAAGCCGTGGCAAATTTGCGACCTCATTGTTCGTGGGACTGAATACAATTCGAAGACCCTTTGGAGACCTTGCATTGTTTGACGTTTTTGCTGGCGAATAGTCCTTTGTTGAAGCCATGTTTGTGCTTTGGAAAGAGGCTAGGAAGGGTCACGAGAGAAATGGAAAAAACTATAAGTATCGAATAATTTCGAGCTGACATTACGTTTGGATTTTCCTCATCAAGCTCTTTCTTCCCTTTTACATAAATGTTTAGTTCATTGTTGTTAGTGTTAGCAGCACAATATGTGATCTTGCCTTGTTGTGCGGTACCACATCCTGGATTGAAACTTCCTCCAGGGAATGAATATCAAACGGCTGACATGAGGTTGGACCAGAGAACTTTTAGAGAGAACAAATCTCCAGCTTTGAGAGCTGAACTTTGCGGAGGCGAACAAGACAAGAAGATGGCTTTTTGTCAATCAAAAGGAGTCAATTATCTAAAGGACTACCAGCGTGACGACTACAGATCAGGAGACGAAACTGGCACTCAGATTGGCGCCCAGCTCTCATTAAATTCAAACTCCATCGAAAAAAGGGCACCCCCAGGTGATAGCTCGCAAATTAAACATTCTTCATCACGAGATAAAGATATCTTTTTGAACGATGACGTTTCATCAGACGAAGAGAAGTATTCCGAATCCATGGTCGATGAGGCACAGTTTTCGACGACAGCAGACGTGTTCATTATGGATGGTCCGAAAGGGCCAAAAGTAAATGAGGTTACGACCAAGTCCGGTGTCACGCTTGGGTTTTTGGAGTCTTCTGAGTTAGAAAATTCGGATTCGGATTCAACAGCCTCTGAAGATTGTGATGTCGAGGATCCAAGTAGCTTACACGAGCCAAAGTATGCCGATCCGGGATTCAAAAAGATAACTGAAAAAGCGAAAAGCTCCTACAAGAGATTCAAGAATCGGATCAGAAAAAGCGTCAGAGAGGGGTATACTATGAGCGACAATTCCCTGAATTGTGAGGGTGATAATGGGAGATGCGGCCCGCAATATTCTGATTCTGATTTGAGTGCTACTGCTGAATACTTTGATGTGAGCTGCGCAGTGCTCCCTAGAGAATATTCTGATTCAATTGCACTGCATGATTTGCGCATTCGACGTGATGCGTTTTTCATTTCGGACATATTCAGCAATGGAGTGATGGCTCTCGCCATCACAGGTGATCATGACATAAGTGATGGTGCTGGGCGCCATAGATTCTCAGAGAATTTGGGCGCTAGGATTAGTGAGGCTTTCGAGACTTCTAAATCAAAGTCTCATATGACACCCATTCGCCTAGTGGAGCAGGCACTTTTGAAAGTCAAGGCTTATGACCTCGATGCCACAAAAGCGAGGGCTATGGTCGCAATTTTTACCCCACAAAAAATTGTTAGAATCTGGAAGACAGCAGGATCTAGTGCCATGTTATTTAGAAATGGTCAGTTGTATTATGAGGCATCTTCGAGCCTTGGCGTGAGCGGAGAAACCCGGGACGATAGTCAGTTGCTCCACAATGAAGAAGCACGCAGCTGGAACGAAATTGACAGTTATCAAACAGCTTTGAGTTTCGAATGGGAGCTCAAAAAAGAAGACTTCATTATCTTTGTATCTGACGGAGTGTCTAACAATCTTTCATCAGAGTCAATCGAAGAACTTGTTGGGGAGGGAATTCTTTCGAGTTCCTCCATCTCAAAAATCGCAGAGAGTATTGTACGTCAGGCATCTTTCAAGACTCACATGTTACGTCCTACTTCAAAAAATGGCACACCAAATCACATAGTAGAACACGAGGACATGACAGTTATCATGATCGAGGTGAAATAATTCCGCACAAGTACTCTCATGTGACAAAGAAAGAAATACAAACACTTTTCACTTCATGCCTTTGTAAGTTTGGTTTCCTCCACGCGAAGGACCGAAAAACAAATTATACAACCTAGCTTGCTCCCCCTCTTTTTCTCATTTTTGAAAGACTACTACCTGCTGAAGTAAAGCACATCAATATGTGGAGGAAATGAAAACAACAGAGATTGCCTCAGCAATGGTGAGTAAAGCGGCAAGCTCAAATCTGAAACCCTCCGGGGATTGTAATTTGATGGCAAGCAGAGATTGAGGGGATGTTTTTTAGTTCATCGGAAGTTGACGCCATTGAGGGTGATGGCCCCGTGAAGACCCAAAAGCCTCTATTTTTCTGCTTTTTGAAGAGCCAAGTTTTCCGGGAATGTAGCACTAGATGGGTGGCAGATTTCATCTAAAGCTAAAGATTACACCGGAGAATCATAGTGAGATGATCCTTCTCTAAAGCACGCAGTATACCACCTACGCGAGACTTGCTTTAGTTGCTTGTGAAGGGTGCGAAATGCTGAAAGCGCCAATTATGTAAAAAAGCTGCGGTAAATTGGCAATCGAATCGTACCCCTGGCCTCGTGGTTAGATAAGTCCGTGGTTTTCGAGAAGCGCAAATATTTCTCGCGACGCATGAAAAATTGCGCCTAGTCTGCATGTCCCAGTTTGACCTGCGCGTTGCATGAAAGACGAAGACTTGTAGATCAAGCGGTCCCGGGCATTATACGATGAGTAAACTTTGTAAAAATAGATGATTGAGCCTTCGACGATCTTTATTCACGCGGCAGATAAGATTCCGGAGTCACTGAAGTGACCTCCCGATCAATATATCTACCATCAATAAGTATGATTCTGATCCCGAAAAGTTTAATAAGGCTACTGGATTCGAACGGGCTGGTGGAACATTGGTGCCTACCCTCCAGGGTTTGTTGCATTCACTGCCCTTTTGACGCATGTGAATCCAAAGAGATTGTTCATAGGTAAAGCTTATCATGGTTGTCACGGAAAAGCCGACATTTGGACCCGAAATCACGATTTGAAGCAGCTCTCTTGATCGGATACTGACATCGAGTGCAAGAGGGGTATTTGATCCACGTGACGCCTTAAAAAATATTTAATTCAATTAGCAAGTATTTGATTTAAAAGTTAGATATTATCTATGTAGTCTATCATATGCAAGTACTTCAGAGACTATACGTAAAAAATATTTTAATATATATTTTACTAAATAAGAACCAATTATTGCAACTATTCAACTTCTGCATTATCTTATATACGGTAACTTACGAGCAAACTCATTTTTATAATCTCTGTTATGACTTCAAAGGTTTATAGCTAGTTTTCTTAAAGTAAATGAATTTTACGAGCTCTTATGTAATCTATGTTGAATACTACCCTCTTAATAACTCTATTCAAAATTTTTTTTATATATGAAGACGACAAATTACTCTTATACATCTTACCGTTATGCAGATAATATTTTCTGAATAAGTAGGTAATTGAAAACACTTTCGCACTTCGTATATGAACCAGCCAAAATGACTGCACTTAAACGTAAAGCTAAAGATAATGCTTTAAGTCTATACGATGTTCTTTCAATTAATACTAAAACTGGTATTGACGCTAATGGAGTACCGGCAGGTACAAGTAAAATAAAGAAATTTCAACCGTGCGCATTTAATCCTAATTTTGATAAACCTAAAGTTCATTCTCAAAGAAAAATAATCGAGATATGTGTTTTCAATTAAAAAAAAAATATGTTGGATTGTCTAACTTCACTATTAGAATGATAATACCCAACATTTGGATAAAAAGAATTTATTCATACTTTTTAGTATTAATCAAAGATACTGATTGTTTTACTCACCGTTACTAATATCATCCCCAATGGTTTAATTACAAGTCACTCAGATGTTTCATTCCTCGAGACACCTGTGAACCCAATATCTTTGTGTGTCCACGTTCGCTTAACGCGGAAAAAGCTCATGCAAAGGGCGAATTTATGTCCCTCGAACGCTGCACTTTCCCAGGACTCTTTTGGATTTGGCGCTGATATCGTGATGCACTCTGCGACATAAATATTTCAGCGGCCTCTGTTTCATTGGCTGGACTTCTCTTGACAAAGTCGCTGAGTGTGAAAGAGAGTCTCTTATTGCATTGAATATGCTTGGATGCAAATACCGCCAACTTAGAATCTGCGTTGTTGTTGTGAGGTTTCAGAACTTTTGAACTAAGGGTGAAGAGACAAAGTGAAACCGCAACACGTATTGTCAGGCACCTCAATGTCAACGAAAACAAATACACTGAGCTCGTTGAGATTCTGCACTCCTCGCTGCAAAATGACACGTGGAGAAACAATTGAAGAGAAATCACTATCCCTCTTGTGCCAGTCTCCTCAAACAGAAGGCATTTGCACGTCGATTTCCCTTACAATTGAAGAACTTTTAACACCCAACCTCTTTGAAGGGTGTAGAGAGTCTTACCGAATGGAGAATGTTGAGTAATGCCTTTGATCTTCCAACTATCTTGCGTATCAGTGTTGGTCTCAAGGATGCGGCAGACTTAATCGATACTAGAGCAAGCTTTGGGCTGACTTTAGTTTCAGGTTAAGTCCGCTCGATCAGCGACAGGCCCGCACAATGCTTGCCACGAAATGAAATTTGTTACATTGTTCTTTCTCGTTGTAGTAGAAAACATCGCGGTTTAATGTGAACTTGACCATAACGCTAATTAATTCCCAATTAGCTCATTTGTGGTTGCTCATAATTAAAAATTTTACTTGGATTTATGCTAAGCCTTCTCGAACTCGATTAACAATGACAGTTTTTCTGATGCTTACGAAGGCATACAAATCAGCTTTCAGAATAAATTCTCAGTTTAACGCGCCCTCCATCGTGATAGGCAGCATTCTATTGTGGCTCACGACTGCTTTCGAAAGAAAGAATTGTAAAAATTAGGCTGACAAGGTGGACTAAGTAGTCAGGAAGCAGAACCGTCCTTTTTTTTGTCTATCTTCTTTCCGTCGCTTATGTAATTCTTTTTAGTAGTTCGTCACTACTAGCTGCACAACATAGTCCGACCACGTGACGCCGATTCTATATATAATCGACGCAGAAGCAAAAAAAAAAAAAAAAAAGAAGCCCTCTTGTTCGACTTTATACCCGACCTCGATTACGCGTTGTCACTGCTTAATCGCACTTTTTCCATTTGACTTTCAGCATCTTTAATTATGAAAACTAAAACAATTCGAACAGTAGATCAAAAAGCGGAACTGCAGGAAAACCCTAGAGGGTATTTTCAAAGGTCGATGTTGGCTGTTCCTGGAACGGAAGCGGGAAGTGGGCCTAAACTCTCCATCATGACATACAATGTATTGGCCCAAGCGCTTATCAATCGTAAGCGGTATCCGACCAGCGGAACTGCGCTTCGATGGGCAAATCGATCGAAAGCTATGTTTAGAGAAATAGGCGACTACAGTCCAGATATTTGTTGCCTTCAAGAAGTAGATGTCGCCACATGGGAACCTGAGTGGAGGCCAAAATTACGAGAACAAGGTTATCACGCAATCTTTCAGGCATCTCGCCAAAAAAAGCACGGCATTGCAATAGCCTTCAAGTCCCAAAAATTCACTTTTTCTCTGCACATGTTGGTGGACTACGATTCTGAATTGACGGCAGGCATGGAAAGGTCCAAAATCACCGATAATATTGCTCTTTTCGTGTATTTGACATTTCAAACACAGTTTCTCCGGGACTTTTCGACACCTTCGAGAAACGGGCTCATCGTTGGAACGACGCATTTATACTGGCATGCATTTGCCTCTTATGAACGTACCAGACAAGCATATATCTTGCTTCAACTGTCGAGAAAATTCGCACAAAACACTCGCACGCTTTTTGGTGAGGATTTGAGCTTTTACACATATATTGCGGGCGACTTTAATTCACAACCTTTCGATGCTGCGTACTTATCAATTACTGAAAAACCCCTCGAATTTGAAGGCATCACCAAAAATGGGCTCGGAAGGTCTATAGCATACGATTGGGTTGGCCCCACAGATCTCAAGGACGAGGACCCAGACCCCAAGAAGTTCAAATTCGACGATCAGACTTTAAAACAGATCTTGGATATTCAAGACCTCCATAACAGCGTCAGTTGTAGAGCTATCTCACTATACTCTGTCGCATATAAATCAGTTCATCCTGAAAATGCAGGTCTTGACAACGACAAGAATGAGCCACTATTTTCCAATTGGACAGACACATGGAAGGGGCTCATAGATTATATATTCGTGATTTGTGATTGGGACCATACCGAAAACAAGCTGGTAGATACCTTGCAAGATTTCGTGAAAGTATCCAAAATGAGGATATTGAAGTTGCTCCAAATGCCTACGAAAGATGACATGGGCGCCGAGCAGCTTGGACTTCCTCAACCTGAATTGTATCCATCGGATCATTTATGTATGATGGCAGAAGTAGAGTTGATTTGAGACCCGGGCTCGCTTGGGCAAAACGGTTTACATGCTTTGGTTGTGTAGATCAGTCTTTTCGGAAGGCAAATATCACGTCTTCAACATGGTGTGGATGAGATCCTCTAAAGGGCCAAAATCCTTTTTACTGATCAAGTCAAATTCATTGCTGAATAACACGTAGTGTTTTAAGCTCGTATTGAGATGGCTTTGCAAGCCCAATTCGGAAATTTCGTGAAAATGATGACAATAAATGTGCGCGTAGATTCTCAATAAACGTTTGAAAATTGTTTTTATCAAGCTAGGAAACTGTTGTGGAAAAGGCGCCCCAATTTTCGTCGGGAATATATTGTCATTGTCAAAAAAATTTTGAATCCAATTCATGAGGTTTTCGACATACTCGCAGGCTGGCAAAGATACAGGTTTCTTTAAAGTGACACCTCCGCCTGTCGTGGAAGCTGTCTCCTGCCACAAGTATTCGTACTCTTCCGTTGCGATCATCCGAGGACATGTTTGAGGAGAACAAAATTCTGTTATGGTGCCATACAACATATTTATCTGATTGTAGAAGTCAACGACATGTACGGCCAACCACTCATTAACGTCCTCGTCTCTAGGAAGTTTGACTGCAGAAATCAAGGCATTATCTGATCCTAGAGTCTGTTCTGCGTAGCTTCTTATGTCCTTGTGAGAACACACGCTCTGAATTGCGTTTGAGCTCTTTCCTTGAAACGCGTTCCCTTGTTCATGAAAGGGCGAGCTCGGAGTCGAAAGCTGACTTGTAGGTAACGGGGGAAAATTTGTGGTATTAGTTTGTTGCGGGCTTGATATTGTAGAGCCAGGCTTCAACTTGAACCCTCTGGTGGTGCGTAGCGAATGTGTGTTAAAGTTTTGGAAGAATGACATGTTTTGGTAGACTAGAAGTATTCAGATTAAGAAACTGAGTAAATGATGCGCTTGCTTCGCATAGCACGCCTGTTTACAAAAAATCCTGATTTGGACTAAATAATTTCGCGTTTTCATATTTCAAGGATCGAAATAGCGAGCCTTGATCTCCCTGTGTGTGGGGAGCAACCTGGCGCACCTGTCTGGAGGCGATAAATCTAGCGATCATCTTCGTTGGCATCTGGCAGAAGTACTTCACATAAAGGGCGTATGTCTACGCTTCTCAGCTTGATGTATTTGCGTGACCCTGTAGTGGAGAAAAAGCCTATGTTTTTGCGACACAGCAGAGCCTGCCACCGATAATAATCGCATTCTTTCATGACATTGAGGGTATTGAACTCATACAAAATCGCGCTTTGAAGCTTACCAAGCACTGCAGTCAATATCTCGCTATGGTCGGGCACACACGCATTGTCTAATGGGGTGGCTAGCAACGTTGCGTTCCGTAAAAGATTTTTGTAGTTTACCTTCACTAATTGCTTTCCATAGTAGGAAAAAACAAAAGGATATTTGAATTCAAGGCTCATCATCATTGAAGTGAGCAGGAACTGAATCGTGTCATAAAATTCTTGGAAGTAAATAGTTCTTTGTGTCGTCCAAAATTCGTACTTGATTCTGAGCAGCTGCAAAAACCGAACATTCTTTGCATGTGTCAAGTCAGGAATGATGGGATGGAACAAGTCACAGCGTAAAATGAGTTCTAAAGGGTTGTGACTTTTGCCAAGGGTCTCACCCCTTTTTTCTGTTCCGGGTTCCTCTATCTGGGAGAAAAAAAGACCCTTCCAAATAGGAGCACTTTCAAGTTGGCGCTGTAATAAGTTGAGTGTGCCGGTTTCCAGAAGACGGCGCTCATTAATGAGAACGTCAATCAGTACCTAGGCGTTAGTACGAGCATGAAATTTTTGGTCTCGCCGGGAGATTTTACTTCTCGTGCCTTGATTTTTGAAGTCAAACTTGTCTTACCACTAAGGTAGGTGAAGCCACATAAATGAAGACGGTGGGGTCATCCTCGTATTCAAAATGCGCTTTTAAGTTATCTGTATAGGAGATTCCGAATACGGTGGATCCTTTCTCAAAATACATTTCTCCAGACATATTCTTAATTAGGGTCGCCAAAAAACGAGGAAAAAAATCTTGCAATTTTTTCAACAAAGCGAGACAAATAAAGATGAAATAAAACAACCCCTTTTTGTGGGCGCGAATTGGCATTTGACGAAACAGCGGCATCGAAGCTGCGCGTTCGTTTAGCCCTGGCTTCTTACCTGCAAATAAAACATCTACAGGTTTATTTTAACCAAGAAGTCAGGTCATAAAATGCATGCCAGATTGAATTACACAAATATAGGGCCAAGGCTAATTGTGCACAAACCCTTAGTTGCTCTTGTGTCAGCAGAGTATCTAGTTAGCCTTTCTCATCATCAGAGGTTGACCTGCGTTTACAAGCGAATGTTCAAACTTCGATTCTTGATAAGTGACTCTCAGCATCAACACGACCAGTATTGTAACTTACTCAGACGCAAATTTCAAAAGCTTCCATACGACGTCCGTCGCAATGCATTGCTTGATGTAAACGAGAAATTGCTGCAGCAGCGAATGGCGAAGCGGCTCGCCAATACTCTCGCGTTCGTCTTTAACGCTTCATGCGAATCCAACGGAACTGTACCCCGAGTTGATTTTTATGACGATTTGAAGCAAGCTTTGAGGAAAAGGCCAGAAGCCAATATTCTTCAAACGATGCTTAGAATGGAGTACGAGACCCCTGCCATCATCAAGTACGATTATTCTTATGGTTGGGTAGAAGGAGTAAAAGAATTCTGTAAATTTGCAGACCTGAAGATACTGAGCAAGGATTATAACAAGCTTGCGAGTACAAAAATGGCGCACTACATTGGCTTTCTCCACTACGAAAGATCTATAGCACATTTGAACGAGTCTCTCGTGTTGTGTCTTTAGTCACGTGAATGGTCCGGCCTGCATGTCATTTACGCAAATGATCAAGTTCTTGGGGAATTGGCACTTGTTGCTCAGTTTGTTAGGATAACAATGGTTTGGCTTCCTTTCGGATCGAAAAATTCCAGGCCCACTGAAATTCAATCTTATCAGTTGGAGCAACGCTCTCATCACCAAGTAGACCTTTTGAAGAATGGTAATTCCGACATTGCTCACACGTTGAACCAAATCACTGCGGATGGAGAAGCAAAGGTTAAGGAGATGTCTGCCGAGTCCTTGAAAGCCACGAATACTGCAGTAAGTGACTTTGTTCATAATAGGGATGGCCAAATGTTCATTGTCGACGGCGAGAAGTACTCTAAGGAGAGCATCATCTGCACTAACGATGGTCAGGGTAACAAGACATGCTTGAAGTTGAAATACAATCTGGTGGAATTGTTTAAGCAAATGCAGAAGCTTGAGTATTTCTGCTCATTGCCCAATGACATAAATGCAACTTATTTTGAATGCAGAAAAATAACCTAGGGTTTTCATTCTGCTCGTTTTCTGTGTGGGTAGCTCATGAGGGCCCACATTGCGCTTTGAGGGTTACAGAACGATGGTCAAACTGCTGCCGTTTACAACTTACATGGGTGGAATTCGAAGCCGCACAAATACACCTCACCAAAGGGCTTGATGTATCAAGGCCTGCCACAAGAAATTATAAATGACTCTTTTTTGCAATTGCAATTCAAATTAGCGAGAGGCTTTATGTAGCTTAGAAAAAAATTCCGAGAAAAATTCCCAAGACAGTGCCAATGAGACGCCTCAAAAAGCTGACGGAAGAGGCATTCGAAGAAATAAGAACGCCAGGGGAAGGCGAGTCAGTCGATCTATGTACGAACTTATTTCCCGCACCTGCTTTTCCAGCATTATTGAAACCTGTAGGTACCTCCTTGGTCCCGGCAGTGCTCGACACCTGTGTGTTAGTCTTAGTCGCTGAAGGAGCCTCGGAGATATTGGTGGGGGAAGATACTGGTTGCGGCTCAGCGGGTCTCGTCGGTGTCTTGGGAACTGGATTAAACGCTGGATCAGGTGCTGGTGCTGCTTGATGCGGCTGCTGACTTGGCTGTTTTGCAGTCCCATGTGAGTGTGTTGCAGATGTATCCAGCTCAGCGCTATGACTACCGGAAGTCTTCCCAGGTGCGCCGAAGAGATCTTTGTACTGCTCCGCGCTAGCGAGATTAATATTTGCACACGCGAAACGGGTCAGCTTTTGATCATGAAAAACGAGAGATTTGCCAACAATATATGATTCTGAAGCAGGGTTTAAAGACAAAAACCTGTCATGATATTCTGTCTGAAAGCATGTCGCATTAATCCAGCCGTGTTTCCCGGAGAGATCCCCAACCATGCAAAGAGCATCGTCGCCCTTCTCTGGACATTTCGCATGGCCTTTGAAGGGATCGAAATGCTTTCCGGCTTCGTCACAGCTAGCTTTGTCAAATATCTGGCCCTCGTGAATATGGTAGATGAACGGCCCGCCCGAGGTAGGTAACCCTGTCATATCTACGTGGACTTTCACCGAGTCACCTTTGGGGCTGGTGAAGTAGACATAGCCCTTGGTGAATTTGTTAGTACCTGATTCGGGAAAGTCTGCTACTGCCACAATATTTCTTGGGTTTTCCTTCGAGAGAGGTGCCGGGTTAGCTTCAACAACAGCTAAGATACTCAGCATCAAAGTCACAAAATAGACAAAAGACATTGTTGTCAAGATTCAAGCTTTAGACTACTGCAAGTGTAGAATGATTTTATGATGTGAAATTGAGCAGGAACTTTTGATTTAATAAGCACAGATACGGTTGAGCGGTTTCGTTTTCCTAAAGAAAATATAGAACGGGCTCCCTGAGAATCGCAAAAGCAGGAAGTGGGTGCAAAAAGCCAGCCAAAGCGCGGCCCGTTCATTCGGTGGCGATCGTCACAGCAGATGACGAGAAAACATTGAAAGCAAAAATTGAGCGAAACTCGTCTAGAATTGTTTTATTGAAGTTCCTGAAACAAAAAATTTAATGTGTGTGTCACAAAAACACTTCAAAAACGAAGGCTCGATGTTCGAGAGTTCTCAAATGAATTTTATCTTGCTGCATACGTGTTTTCGTTCTAGAACCGGAAGTGGCTGTTTGTAGAGCCGCGTACAAAGTAAGAGCAATGTGTCTCATCACTATAAAAGTTAAAAGGTAAAAGATCGAAAGTTCAGTCACTCCGAAACTACAATTCGAGCGTATTGAACTCCGCGCGACTGCAGTATTGGTCTTTTCTGGCGAGAGTGATAGCCTACATATCATACGTATAAAAATGCAAATTTATCAGATATCTCAAATACTAAGATTGTGTGCTGACCTACACCATGAACGACTCGCCACATCCGCAGGTGCCCTTTGAGTTCGGGTTTCTAAAGATGAAACGCGAGGAAAGTTTATCATCGATCCAGTCCATTTCCGAGCCAACAATTGAAAAAAGAGCCTTTGAATCTATCACCACCTTCACTCCATCTTGCTCCACGATTTCATCGAACCTACCTGGTTCTGAGACATACTCGAGATTATAAGTCAAGCCAGAGCAACCCCTATTTTTAACTCCAATACGTATGAGTTGTGGCTCAGGCTGATCAAGCAATCCACGAAGGTTTTCTAGCGCATTGGGGGTCAATGTTATGAGAGCCTTGCGGGGCTTCAATTGTCTTCTTGACTTTTTTGCTTTCGGCTCGACAATGGTAGGTCCCGACAGGCTCTCTGTAGAGCCTATAGCCTCAACGGCAACGTCACCATTATGCACCTTCAACGAGTCCTCCGAAGGTACCGTGATGGCTTGCGCTTTAGTGTTTGGCGTCACGACTTGAGCATCATCAAGAGGAGAGGTGGAGGCATTTGTCTTTAAGCCCTTGAAACGGGATGTCCTTGATTTTCTGACAGGTGCCAATATCGAGACTTCTTCGAAGTTTCGAATCGCAGAGCTAGACTTAATCCCGCCGCTTGGCGCCGCAGGCGGCGTATCTAAGGAATGTTTTGCCCAACGCGAGGATTTATAGGCTAACGGCTGCGCTAACCTTTGGGACTGGGGCAACCCAAGCGAATGCTTGGCCCAAGATCTTTCGGGGAGATTGTTGTGCGGGAGATCAGCTGGGATTTGATTGTTGAGCCTCCCAAAATCGGTCGCCGGCGACCGCTTAGTGGATGCGGGAACGATCCTCATAAACCGCTTCCTCCCCTCATGTGAGGCATAGCGCACAAACGCATTTGTGTTTAGAAGGCGGCCGTTCAACATTGTATGTGCTTATGTATGCGACAAGACAAAGTTTGCTTATCGCTCCGAATGTTGATTTTTAGTTAAAGGAAGAACGAAGTGCAGTGTGATAAGCGCAGTTTGGGTGCCTTTTTTCCCGCTGCCCCAAAATGTGTTTCTGGAGATGAAAGTGCGGCCCCTAGGGTGCAGGCGCACACCTATAAGCGGTTTTTCGCTTCGCGCCCATTGGCCATATGCGAAAGCCGACTACGGATTTCGTGACACGATGTCGTTGCACAATGTGGGGAACTTTGCTGCTTTTGCCCACTGCACGGCCGTAGTCACCAGAGCGAGCTGTCCCTTTATCAAGTAGCATCTAGAGGCTAATGCTTGAAAAAGTAGAGACCAGCTGTAGAATAATAAGGGTGTCACATTTGAGGCCAAAAATGTACAAAGAAATGATGTGGCCAACTTACGACGATTCAGGTGGTAGACCTGCTGTGATCGGTTGAGTGTAGTGGCACTCGATCAGATTAAAAATTCCATTAATTTGAAGCAGACTTCTGACGCGTGGAAACGAGACTTTCAATAAAAAAATTTTCCTCATTTCATGAAAAATTATATATTGCCATAACTAGACTATCTACAAAGGTCTAGTCTCCCTTTTCAACCACTTCAATTCAGTGGAATTGGCGTCTAAGGTGGGACTCATCTCTAGCCAAATCTTTTGGTGATACCTGTTGATCCATTCTCTTTCTTCGATAGTCAACATGCCAACGTTTATCAATTTGCGGCAGTAAGGAACCCGCGTGACTGTCTCAAATTCGAGAAACTTTTTGCCGTTGTAAAGCATATCACTATCCTTGACGTACATGACATTTTCAATGCGAATACCATACTCTCCCTCTTCATAGTATCCGGGTTCGTTTGAAATTAGGTGCCCTGGCTTCAATGCGTTCTTCGCAGCTGTGGGCCGAGGGCCAATACCAATGGGGCCCTCATGTACGTTCAAGTAAGACCCGACGCCGTGCGCTGTACCGTGACCGTAATCTAATCCATGATCCCAGAGATACTGTCTAGCAACAGCGTCTATTGAACTTCCGGTAGTATTCTCAGGAAATTTCAACTTACCAAGAGCAACGTGCCCTTTCAATACCAACGTATAGTGTTTGGTTTCTGCAGCGGTGGGCGTTCCGAAATGAACGGTTCTGGTCGTATCTGTAGTTCCTTCGAAAAATTGCGAGCCTGAATCATTGAGATAAAGTTTTGAGGGGTCAATGGTTTTGCAGTAGCCCTTCACCGGCTTGTAATGAATAATTGCGCCATTGGCTCCCGTTGCACTGATTGTGTCGAAGGACAAGCCGACGAAATTTTTTTCCAATGCACGGAAACGAGTCAATTGATCGTCCGCCTCAACTTCATCAATCAATTCCAGCTTGAAAACAAGCTCGTCTTCCAACCAGGCGAAGAACTTCACGAGAGCGCGGCCGTCCTTCAAATGAGCACTATGAGCACCCTTCAATTCGGTTTCATTTTTGACTGCCTTCAAGTCTTCGATTGGCGAGGGAGATACCAGCTGATACCTAGAGGTTATTGAACGAACAATTTCCCAGGAAGCGGTACTAGTATCGAGCAAGAACACCTTTTTGCTCATACAGAAGTCCCTGTCCAAGGAGACCATCTCGGTCCAGAAGGCAGCGTATGGCTTCACGACCACGCTGCAACTTTGTAGATGCTTTATAACGTTGCTATCAAACTTAGTGTTGTCTGCAAACAAAGTCGCCTTACCCTCCTTTGTGAGAAGTAAATACGAGTAAAATACCGGGTTGTACTGGATATCGGAGCCTCTCAAGTTCAATAACCAGGCAATTTCATCTAACGCGCTCACAATTAGACCATGCGCATTGTGCTTCTCGATGAGCTTTGTAATTCTTTCTATCTTCGAGGCAGCCTCTTCTCCAGTAAATTTGATGTCCAAGGTTTTTATGATGCTGTCAGATGCGAGAGGCACCTCCTCGAATTGAGGCCAGATCGTATCGATCAAGTTCTCCTTCACCGGTACGAGTTCCACCTGTGCTGCTGGCTTTCCCTTCAATTCTTCCTTGATGAAGCTGGCGATTTTTTCATAAACATGAAAGCTGACTAATTTAGGGTCAGTCCCAATCTTAACTTTTTTGCCTGAGTCCATTGATAACTGTACAGCTTGTTGCACAGTCCACTTCTCCCACGAAGTCATATCCTTTGACCCTTGTTTCAACAAGATCCAGTTGAAGTCCAACTCGTCATTGGCTTGACTGAAGTATCTTCCGTCCGTTGACAAAGCAGCTAACCCTTCAGGAGTCTCGTTCATGCTACAAATGTCCCTCGTCACTATACACGTTCCCGCACTACCAGAAAATCCAGAGATGAAACTTCTTCTTTGGTCGAGAGGCGAGACATACTCACTCTGATGCTGGTCCTCGCTGGGTATGATGTAAACAGCGACATCGTTCGCAGCCATGGCACCCCGTAATGCCTCTAAACGCTGCGAGGTGTTGGTCTCTTTAACGTCGGGCAAGCACAAAGACGCGGCATCAATAGTGAATACGGAGCCTTTGCGCGAGCCGCCGTTTGGCGAGCTGCTTCCGCTAAGATTTCTCTTGATATTGATTCTTTTAGCAACTACTGAGGATCTCTTATTTGTACGAGACAATAACCCAGGGGAGCACGTGCAGTTGTTGCAGTCGGCCCGGGAGACCCTCCTATTCAGAGCTCTCATGATGTTGTGTGTATTTGCTGATTTTCGATGGACTTCGTGCTGGTATTTGAAGGGCAGCTTAATTGCTCAGTGTCAGTCGCTGAACAGTCGTGGTGGGAAAATATGCCCTGAACTCAAGCGCACCCGTACACCGGTTGGTAAGTTGGTGGGGCGATTACCTGCTTTTAATTTCCACAATTCGAAAGTCTTAATTTTGGGGCAGTGTGACAACACAAAATGAGACTCTTCTCATCATTATTTCGAGGGATTTTCATTGCCTCACATCTGATTACATTTATTGCGTTCAGCATGTCAGCTTTTAATGATATCCTTTGGTGTATTCTACATCTTAAATAAGGGAGGCTGCGAGTCAACATTTGGAAGTGCAAATTTTATATTCCTACTCAAAATAACCGTGAAAGCACAGAGTGCGCCGAAGGCAAAAGAAAATAGTAAACGACAAAGGACTGATAGCATTCCCAAGATTTCGGTAGAGTCAAGAATCCCAGCGCTTTACCATCTCTGAATTAAACTTGTAATGCACATCGAACGTGGCATAATTGGTTAGTGTTGCAGGTAGTTGAAAAGAAATTCCCGCATAGCGTTTCTGTTTACAATTTGACCATTTTTTTTACAACTAGAGCACAATTTTGCAGATTAAGCTTTGAGTATTGTTCCCGATAAGACACACACTAAGATTTTGACAAGAATTCGTATAATGAGTGCCTTTTGTTGCGATCATTACTTAGTGCTTTCGAGGCTTCGAAGCGCATCCTCCATACAGACTCGGTTTCTGTTGTGCTTAGTGAGTGCGAATATCTGAATAGAATATACACTCATAACCACCTGAACAAGCACTTGTGAAGACTCTGTAAATACATGAGATGAACCAAAGCGCATGAGAAGATAATCTAAGCGCATCGGGAGACTCATGTAAACGCATATGTGACACATCAGCCTAAATATGCTCTTGTGGCATAATTAGTGTGTGAGTTACTGTAGGAACGTAACTATATGCGGTTAGTAAGTTTGGTGAAGTTCCCCTCCCTGTTCTCTATTTAAAGTGAGCTTAATTCTCTGTCTCTATTGAGAAGAAATTAAGTAAGCTATCCCTTTTACTTATGACTGAATTTACTTCACTGACTACTATGAGTAACCTCTCTCCTACTTCGACTGAGTCGACTGAACAAGCTATGCCTAGCTTTGTTCACTCAGTGCGTAAGTATGATCTCAAGGACCAGGTGTATCCTTTGGTAGGACACACGGACTATGTGCATGAATTTGTCGCATCTCCGACTACGTTACAACAGTTTCGCCTAATCGCCTGTCGCATCATTTTATTTAACATGATTAAGCTTTCTAGAAAGACACAAGGTTATGCTGGAAAAATACGAGCAAGTTGCACATGTAGGTTAATTATCCAGAAATTGTTTCCACAAAGCATTATACTAACATGTACAGATAGTCGAGCTTTTATATTCGAGCAGGAATCCATCCCAGGTGCATGAGCACCAAAAGTACCTTCATGAAGTGCAAAAGTCGCCCGAAGGCTATAAGGTGGGCCTTTATCTTCTATCACTTGACTCCACCACTTGCAAGTATTTTGGAGCTTTAACATTAACTGTGGTGCTCCAGTCGACGGTATTTGATGCCACGCAATGTCACAGGTTCATATCAGATCTCTTCATGCATGTTAGGTTGATCATCGAAGACGCAACAAGCACCACTCAGAACCTCTTGGTGGTTCGCAAACTCATGTCGACGATCTCGTTGGCATATCTCAAGTATTATGATACGTTTAAAAACCCAATTTTATTATTTGCACAAATATTCGCGCCAGAAATAACAAGCGAGAGCGATATTCTGCATTTTGCGAAGCTCATGACCCAGCTTTCTTCCACACAATTGACCATATTGCTAACATTTTTCTCCGTCTTGATTGAAGACATATCAAGGGGCAACGATCTACAGTCCAGGCTCCATGCCGCGGTGCGTGAAAATCTTTACCCACTTCTACTCATCGTGTACCAATATCTTTGTCACGTTAAGTGTCAGCAACAACTTCTGTATGAGCTTGAATTGCAGTCACTTCAAACTTTGCATTCATGGTTGGCGTATTTGCCTAATGTTAACGGGAATTCCAGGTACGAGGACTTGGACGACTTGATTAAGTATCTCTCGTTGCACTTCCCCGTGACTATCAACACTGATGACACAGACTCGCTTGACTTAATAACTCAAACTCTTATTACGTTCAACGAAACTCTTGAGCTCAATGCCAATCTGCTATCTCATGAACAGAAGCAGACTTTGTATGCAACCGTTCTCGGAGATTGGGGCATAAGCTTCGTTGATCAGGTTGTGCTTGAAGACGACTACTTCGAGGTAACATCTGCTTATATCGACTTGGTCCTAACGGTTTTGCAGCTCAACTCAATACGTCTTGCTAAGTCTCTTCTTGAGCCTAACACTCAAGCTGTTCTCAATCTTGCCATTCGATTAACATCTGCAAAAGGAACTCCAATAGTTGATGAGCTGATTTCGGAAAGAATGTTGTTATTCTGGGAGGAACTAGCAAGCGTTTACGAAGATTCAAGTGATGTTTTCGACACACTATTTGAGGCGCAAAATGATCCTCACTATCAGGCCAGTTTTCAGGCGGAGCAGCGGCGTATCTTCGACACAGTAGCTCGCGTATACTGGTGCAAACTACATCTTCCAGACTCACAAGTTTATACGCAAATCCGCAGAGAGTGGAACGCCTATCGCTCCAATGTGGCAGAGCTTTTTTTGGTTATGTATTCGTTGCTCAAAACTGAATTTTATCAGCTGATGCAACAGTCGCTAATCCAGAAATTTCAGCAAGATGCGATTACTCCAGATACTTGGCTTGATCTTGAAGCCACAATGTTTATTCTCTACAGGATCAACGATGACACCGTGTATTTCGAATCGCAAGCAAATCAACTCGCATCATTTGCCCACACCTTATTTGAGACAGGATTTCTCACTAAATTTGTTTCACTCCTGGTGGAAGAGACATTGCAAGCAACTATATATGCCACACTAATCCAGTTCTGCTCCTCCAATGTTTTTTATCTAAAGACAGAGGAAGGGAGCAAGCATTTGGGTGAAGTCTTCAATGCTGTCTTTCCCCTTATGCTTAACGGCGAGAACACTACACTAGCACTTCTAGCATCTAAAACGACATTGAAGTTGTGTGAAGAATGCAGCAATCATTTAGTGTATTTCTTGCAAGATTTAGAGAAAGTCGTGGTAAGCATGCTCAATAATCACGGCGCCGACAGTCTTATCAGGCTGAGGATGTTTTATGCCTACAGTGCCATTGCACGCTGTATTCATGATGTCGATGAGCATAGCAAAATACTATACAATGTCGTTTCAGCTATTGCAAATGCAGCAAGTCTCGTTGTTCAAAATTTGAGTCCTTCAGTGTCTATATCGAGCGACCATGAAGAGTATCTTGGCTCGCTTCTTTCTTGTCTAATAAATGTGGCAAAAGGCAGCTCTTTTTCGGATGAAGTGATTGAAGAGATGCTGGAACAGGAAAAAAAGGTCTACTCTGGATTTTGGCTAGCCGATCCATACAAAATTAAACAAATGGTAATGTCTGTTGTGCAAGAATTCTCGATTGCAAACAGCTCTCTCTCTCAAAACACAAGTTTCGTCGAGAAGTGCACTCTCATTCTCAAGGCTGGCCTAGGCGAAAGACTTGGAGGTGTATTCGACGTGGGCAACGAACAAATTATAATGTTTGTCATGAATTATATGGACAAGACCTCCAACGCAAATGCCGTTACCTACGTATTTGGCTTAATGGAATGTTTGATAAGTGTCGAGTTTCAGCGTATAGACAGTGTTTCCATGGAGCACCTCGTGCGAAAAGCGTTTACTCAAAAGCTCGATTTCTTGAAAACAGATCCCGATATGGTGAAAAGCGCAATTGACTTTTTCTCCAAAACATTAGAGTGCAGACCTTCACTCATTCTTTACACAGAATGCTTTCAGTCCATTGTTCTCCTGTTTGCCTTGGAGGGCCTAGCAGCAAACGAGATGTTCGTTGTGAAGTCCATACTGCGGTTCTGGACAAGCTTCCTCAATATGAGACGCGGATCAAGCGCCGATCACGAGGAGGTTCAGCAAATCGTCGAAAGCTTGAACCTAGTCGAGCTTATCACATCCCTGCTCGTCACAGCTTTTATTCAAACTGCTCGATCAAATCTTGAGTCTTACTATGCAATATTTCGCAGCCTTATCGGTAAAGTTCCGGTGCAATTCCAAAAAAGCTTGACCAATTCAATGAAAGATTCGAAAATCATGCAAAAAATGGGGCCGAAGGCACTAGAATCATTCATTCACAAGCTCATGGTGACCAGAGGTCGCCGTACTGCAAACGATGTCTTAAAACACTATTGGCTCGCCGCAAATGGATTTGTAGAATATAACTGTCAAGCAACACAGCTTATTGACTAAAGACATCAAAATCAAAACAATGTACTCACAAATTCATATAAAAGACAATCAATACACGGTACACCCACAATTCACACAGCCCTAATTGATCGAGACACCCTCTAATTCCTTCGCCAACGCGAGACACTCATTCTCAAAGTCAAGCTCTGAGACCGAGCTGACCTGGTAACGAACCCTAGTTTGACCGTTATAGCTGTCTTGCTTGGCTTTGACTCTGAAATTCAACTCCCGCATAGTCGCCGAATTTATCAACTTAGTGAACTCACCACTTTCCTCGTCATCCTTCAAACGTATGAGGTCGCTTGCGCTTGTCTTTAGCAACTTATTGCCTTCTTCATCAAACATAGTGACCCAAATTTGACCTGTGTGATCAACAAGAGAGGCACTCAAAATGTATCTATAATGAGGCTCGGGGTAAGTCAAGTTACAGCGCTCACATCTCCAAGACCCATCGCTCTCTTGAATGACCTTTCGATTGCACGGTGAAGGCCCTCTACCAGTAGTGTTGACTTCATTGGCACACGCAGGGTAACAGAAGTTGTCGGCTTTCATGTAATTGATCGAGGCTTTCACCGTGAAAAAGTCGGGCTTCTCATTCCCACCCAAACCCTCTTCCTCGGCTCTCGCAATAGTTTTTCTGCGACTCAAAGGCTCGCTCGTACCGGCAGACTCAACTTTTAAGGATTTGAAGTTCTCACTAACACCCTTGTTATCATACCATCCTTTCAACTGGTACGCCTCTGGAATATCTGGGTTCGCGGTGATACTGCCCGCATGAGTTAAGGTCAACGAGCGACCGCTGAAGTCTTGGACCTTGACGCCTTTAAAAGCCACCACGGAGCCCGCTGGAATGCTGAAGTCAACTGCAGTGGCATTCCACAAACCCACATCAATGGCAAAGTTGGAATCATCAACGATAGTCACGTTTCTTCTGTTGAATGGTTTACCCGTAGACTTCGCAGTGATTTGAAACACATCGTTGACGACGTTTATGACACCAATGACATCCACCACAGAGTCTTTCTCAAGATTCTGGATGGCATCCAACTTGGCGAAGTTGTAGTTGATCTTGGGCACATCCGAGGTGTCGAAACACTCGGTAATTTCGGTGTCTTTATCGAGTGATAACTCGTATGGATGGCTAAGATGAGAAAACTTAGGCTTGGCTTGCTGGATACGCGCTTTGGTAACATAATAGACTTTACCTTCCTCCAACAAATTGTAAAACTTATCCGCCATTTCATTGAAGGCAGTTGCTCTGATCTCATCGGACTCGTCCAACAAGTTGACATTAAACAATTTTCCGTCTCCTTTAGCGTTGGACCATGTGCGAATATCCCCTTTGTAAGACACGCGGCCTTTTATTGTCCAGTTGTTTTGATATGGGGACAAGGATTCGATCGGGTTGACGGGCTTGCTAGAGCCGGCTCCCTTGGCTCGTGCGACCGGGGCGATAGCGGGGGCGACGCTTGATATGTTTTGAGGCTGAGGGGTGGAGCTAGATTGTGGGGCAGTAACATTGCTTTGTCCACCAGCGCCGAATGCACCAATGGCCATGTCCTCGCTTGGATTTTGGTCAAAGTAGGGGTCAAGCGGGGTAATTTCGTAACCGATCCGGTCAGCCTTAGGGACATCCACCGAAAGCGCCGAGACGATGAGAATGCGCTTCATTGTTTTTGCCATGGTGAACTTATCGATGGAAATCACAGAAAACTTCGTGAACCCGTTCGCTTCCAAATAGGTATTGAGATGAGAGTCAAGGAGACCCTGAATCGAGTTTTGTCCGTCACTGAACACGCACCGATAGCGTCTCTCGGCCAAATTTTGCTCATTGATCACCTTCAAATTGGTCACCTGAACGCGAATAGGTCTACCTGCCCATTTGTGGCTGGTGCTCTTCGAGAGCGCCTCTTTCAAGGCTCCTTGAGTAACACCGTGAGTTTCAGACATACTTGGTTTTTTTTTTTCAGAGATGCACTGCGTACTTTTGTCAAAGAAAAAGATGGTTTCCAATTTTGAGCTGTTGAGTTTGAAATGCGCGTTTGGAAAGCTCAAGTTTCGGTTCCCGTGACGCGCTCTACGCGTCAGTGCAGGCGCACACTCCAGAAGCAACACGATGGCCGGCGAAAACTCGATTTCAAACGCTAAACCTACCATGTGTCTTCAATTGATTTAGTACTATAGTTAACATCATTTCGATGAAATTTATTCGTTTCTCAGGTTCGATGCGTTTGTCAAACTGTACAACTGTACAACTAATTTGGTGAGGTCAAAGTGAAGTGTTGTATGATAAGAGCACAGTATGTATGCTATATTTCCTGGAGGCGTTTGTAGATGGAGCGACATGGATCGTTTTGAACAATCATCAGGCTGGCCTAAGATTTAAGAAATCACTTTGTATGATCTGAATGCTGGTACTGGGTCTCGTTCGTGAGGACAATCACATTGTGCATGCTCGCGCAATTGAAGCTGTCCTGAATCTCTATTCATCATCAAGATGAAGATTGAATTATGGCAATCACCATGTTTTGAAATATAAACGGGGAAAGAAAGTAAATGAATAAACTTCGCCGCTCAAGACCAGGTTTCTTACAGCATCTGATCATGTGTCATTCGTCTACTATTTTTGTTGGTTCACGAGATCTCATTTAGAAAGCTAAAGAAGAGCAAGTGGATTAAAACAAATGAATAAAAGAAGGCCCTCACTTTCAATCACAGAACATCATCTTCGTAATTAGACTCCCGCCCCTTCATGAGAATGTGTCTGTCAAAATTCAAATTATCAATAGTTCACGAAATATTGATGCCTCTGGTTATTCGAAATTATGCAATCGCGGTCTTCTTTAAATTCGTTTTTTCATGCCTTTGAATTATTTTTGAGTGTAGCAAAAACGCGCTATGGAACTTCGAAAAGGATACCTTAATTTGTTAGAGAGGTGATGTAAATGTATAAAGTATATAAAATCTCGCAAACCTGTTGGAGGAATTTTGGCAGCTTCTGCATGAATTACAGTTCAGCGGAAACAATGGTTCGAGATGCCTGTTGGAGGCACACGAGCTCGTATGGCTACTAAGGCCATAATAAAATCAATCGGAATATGTGTATGTCGTTTTAGGAGTTCTTACAACTTTGGTTGCAAGGACGTGGAGTTACACAACTCATCCTTGTCATTGAGTCGCACGGCTCCACTCTTCAACAAAGCCCTGGTCAAATCTTGAATCAAGTCGTCAGAATTTTCTATGCCAATGCATAGTCTGATCAAATCCTCTGGCATATCTCTTTCTTCCCTGGTCTTGGCATCAATTGAAGCATGTGACATTTTACACGGCATCGAAATGAGAGAGTTCACACAGCCGAAAGAAACGGCAATGCCAAAAATGTCGGTAGATTCGACGATCTTCTCAGAAAGCTTGATCGAGCCCGTCTCAAAACTGAGTACGGCGCCTGCCCCAGTACACTGACTTTTGTGTAGTTCGTACTGTGGATGGGATTTGAGGCCTGGGTATCGCACTTTGAACCCAACTTGCTGCAAAAAATCGGCAATTTTCACGCAGTTTTGCTGTTGTTTTTCAACCCTGACAGCCAATGTGCGTAAGCCACGAGCCAATAACCAGCAGTCAAACGGACTGAGACCACATCCCGTGGAATTGATCACAAAATAGATACGCTCAGCCAATTTCGGGTCACGTGCCGCAATGACACCAGCCATGATATCGTGATGTCCATTCAAATACTTGGTCGCGGATTCGTAGTGGATGTCTACGCCTAAGTCCAATGGGGTCATCAACAATGGGGTCATCATAGTGTTATCAAAAACGACCAAGATATCTGGGTTGATGGCGTGGGCGTGATCCGTGATCGCCTTGACATCACAAACCTTGATCAAAGGATTTGTGGGCGACTCCAAAAATATCATCTTGATTTTTTTCGTAATTTTGCTCTTGATTAGTTCGGTGTTCGTGGTGTCGTAGTGGTGCACTTTGAGATCACCTTTGCTGTTTAAATATGTGAGCAATCTATGCGTCCCGCCGTACAAATCGTCTCCGGCTATAACCTCATCTCCCGGCTGAAGCAATCTTAATATCACATCGAGACAACCCATCCCGGAAGTCACGGCAAACGTCTGTGTGGCCTTCATGATGGCAGCCATCTTGTTCTGAAGGAATGTTCGCGTGGGATTACCCGATCTGGTGTAATCATACTCGCCCATGTTCAGCAAAGATTCTTGCTTGAAAGTAGCCGACTGGTACAATGGTGGTACACTGGCATTGTGCTGGTCCGTAGACTTGGAGAAAACCAACTCGGTCTCGATTTTGTAGGCTTTGGAAGACATTATGGGAGTATGCGGATAGTAATTCTTGTCCTCAGATGGACTGATAAAAATAGATGAAGATTCCAATCTATTTTTTTGAAGGGGTTTCAATGTACCGCGCCGTGATCGAAATGCCGAAAGAGTAGAGAAAAAGAAAAAACTCAACTGATTACATTCCTCAGCGTGCCGGACTGTCTGTCGCAGGTGTTCCTGCAAGAGTTCCTGGAAAAGTTCCTGAAAGAGTCACTGCGATCGCACGAAAGCACGAGATCAAATGTTATCGCACGTGACTTGTGCCATGAAATCAAAAAATTATGAAGCCGAAAGCAACTCAGACATTTTCCCTTGTTTGACTTCAAGTAGACAGTACAGTTGAGCTCTTTCTTTCGCAAAATAAAACTTACATTGAGGTCTTTCAACCTCACTCAGATTAGTGTTTTTTTTTTGCTTTCATGTCACCTCTAAGCGCTTCCGAATTAGGTCGGAAAACGGCGCCGCAATTCAAGTGGAGCCCCTGCTCCCCGTACTGTCATAACTACGAAGCAGATTCAATAGTACGCAGCGAATGTAAGGAATAATCAAAAACTTAGGATTCATTTGTCGACATCCGGAAACTTAAACGTCTATTTTTTAGCTCGAAAATCCCCGAAATTTTCGCGTTCTTTTATTCGTTGAATATTTTTTTGTGCATCATGATTCTTATTCTCGTGCTCTTAAAAAAAGAATAGGTGACTTGTGAAACCTGGCACACGCTGCTGCGGCAAACCTATACCTGATGGCAAAAAGGAGCTATGCAATTTTGCAAAGTGACAATCCTCGATTACATTTCGAAAAAATAACACATAGCGTGGCTGCGCCTTGCCATGTCACAATGAATATCAACTGTTTACTATACAAGAATGTCTGTGCACTTTTGGAGACGCACCCTACTCCGTTCACTGCTCATTGGATCCACTCACAAGTCAGCCCTCGTGAACTTGCGAATGTCAGTGGGTTCGGTGTTGAGAAGTACTTTTCTGCCGCTGAATGGTTCACATGTCTCTCTTCCAGACACTGGACCTCTTTTCTCCAAGCGCTTGCCTGCTTGCAAAGTTTTCAAAAGCTCCACGGTTTTATCGGCGGTTAAATCCTCATGAAAATCGTCATCAATGGCTATCATTGGAGCATTCACACAAGCACCCAAACACTCGACCTCTTGCAAAGTGAACATTTTATCGGGCGTGGTTTGGCCTGGTTTGATCTTCAAATGGTCTGTGATCGCCTGCATAACTTCATCGGAGCCACACAACTGACAAGGGGTGGTAGTGCACACCTGGATGTTATATTTGCCCATGGGTTGTCTCATATACATAGTGTAAAAAGTAGCAACCTCATAAACTCTCATTGGAGGCATATCCAACATCTTGGCGACGTAGTTCATCACCGAGATCGATGTAAACCCCAACTGACGTTGACCCAAGTCCAAAAGAGGCATACATGCACCCTTCTTATACTGTGATGGGTATTTGGCGATGATTTCTTTGGCGCGCGTCAAGTTTTCGGCTGTGAATTCAAAGGGAAGATGTTGGTTGTCTTCCTTGATGTCCCTATGCACAGAAATTATACTGCTGTTTCTGACTGTTTGTCTCATGAGCATGGCCATTGGGCTCACGGGAGTCAAATTTCTGGGAATGTAGCGAAACATTGATGATATATTTCAGAATAAATGAGGGTTTTATGAAGAAATGCAACCCGAGTTTTTAGTGTGATGGATAAGGCTGAAACCCGTTGAAGCTCTGGAGTGGGACTCGGCGCTAACTTATGCACCAACATATTTTCGCTAGTGTTGTGTAAAGCAGAAACGCGGCGAGCCCATTGGCTGCGAAAGACCCGTACACTACGAACAGATGGAGTTTGCAAGGTTTAGATTTCGATAAATTCATGAGGTGATATTAATGCTAATCGATCGTTGGGTAATCAGTGATCGCGTGCAAATTTGAAGTGTAAAAGATTATTCAAGATGAGGTTGCAAGTAAATTAGATTGGGTCTGTGGTAGGAATCACGTATCAAAACTGGGGTCTTTAAACTTGTGATGCTTAACGCTTGTACGACCTGTGGTCAATAAAAGAAGCCTGGTGAAAGAATACAAAACCAACTTCCACGAGAGCAAATTTGACTTCAATAAACTTGTCCCTTCGATATTACAAAAATTTCATGAACTCCCTCGATTGTCTGAACGGTTATATTAATCGGCAATATACATTTCATTAGTATGTAAATATGCTTAGTTTCTCTTAGCAAATCTTCTTGGACCTCTTTGAGAAGAAATAGCAACAGTTTGCAATGGGATCTTGAAGCCCAAAGTCTTGACCAAGTCAGCAGTCTCGGCGTCAACCTCCAATTGGCCGTTGGTGTGGGACAAGTCCAAAGCGGAGACCTCTGGGACGTATTGGTCCTTTCTCTCACGCTCCTCCTCTTGCAACTTGAAAGAGATACCACGGACTGGGCCCTTTTGAATTCTCTTCATTAAGTGAGTGGTGTAACCAGCGATTTTGTTTCTGAGTCTCTTGGATTGAATCTCAGCGATCTCAGAAGTCAATCTCTTGTTGGTCTCGAAGTCCAAAGTCAACTTTGGGTAGAATCTTTCGATCAACACCTTAGAGGCTCTCTTAACAGTCTTAGTTCTAACACGACCCTAAATTGGAGTTAGTAAAATGCGTAGACAAATAGGATCCGAGTTTCGTAAAAGCATGATGCAAAGCTTTAGTGAAGAAAAAGAGGGGGCAAAATTCGACATCCGTTTCTAGGCCGTCCGTGAAATGATATTTGGGGAAAATCACGAGGCCAAATGATTGAGGTCTCTGATTCTGCCTTTTTCTTCTTGAGTATGCTTTAATGACATGCTTCAGAGACTCTGTTTGATGCGGTATTGCATTTTCAATTGTTTATGAATATCATGAGTTGATTCATTGATGTGATCAGCGTAATTGTCGTGGTCTCATTCAAAATCCCGCTTCGTATCTTCTCGGCAGCGAGCCTTGTTTTCCACATCACGCTCTGTCGGTCTTTGGTCACTACATACCATTTCTGATGCTTTTTGTTATTCGTTAAGGAGATAGATTCAAGAAGGTTCAGGTTATAATATGCGAAAGGGCAGGGCGAAATTTTTTTTGGTGTATCAATGCAGGATTCACAGTGCGTGTCAGACACGTGACCGTCCGTGACTTGGTTTTTCGCGGTCACGTTTTGAGAGCGCATCACGGGACGGGACGCGAGCCAGTTAATTGAGAGAGCTTCGATGTGGACGGTGAGTCAAAGGAAGAAATTTTTAATCGAATGCGTGCAGTGAAATTGGTTTCTTTTGCCTTGTTTGCAACTCTTTTCTGCTGAGGTGATGCATCAAGAGTGGCACACTCCAAGGTCCAGCTCTATATAGACACTCACGGTGTAAACAATTTGCTAGAGCACCTCAGCACTTTTCACGACTACAAGTGGGAATTCCAGCTTTACAATTTTCAGCTCAAAATTTCATCATCTAGACAAGTGAAGTCACACAATTCGAAAGCCATGATTTTTTTTGCTTCATATTTGCAGTGATGAAGGCGCGGATCAGTCAACATAATTATATCGCTTTCTTGTGAATTTGCAACCCAGGATTTTTTTTTTTTTATTTACAACGAGCGAATTTGTAAGATGTGATAATGAGCGCGTCCTTGCGAATTGGCGAAAAGTACATTTCTGAAAGGTTTTGCCGCTCTGTTTCCGTAATGACAATAATATATATGTTTTCCACGTTTAAACAGCGTGGCTTTCTCCATAGATTTACATTGCGGATTTTGTCAATGAAATTGGCGAGACCTAGAAAGGAGAGGTCTTAAGTGTGACTATACGTGCAAAGCGAAGAATTAGGGTCTTCACTTGCACAGCCTGAAAATATACGCATAATAACTGAAGGCAATATGGGAAGATATACATAGCAGAGGTAACATTCAGATCGATTTTGGTTGCAAATGAGAAATGCCAGCGGTTCAATATGTAGAGAAAATAGCGACTTTCATTTTGTATAGAATAGCAGAAGCAGTCCCATGTGTTAGCTAAATTATGAAGAAAATTGTATTGTGTATGAAACTTATAAATATCAGAGGCAGCTCCGATATAAATTCCCGTTCTATTGATAGGCTGTGTGCACGTGACCCGCGCGAACTCATGACAGTTCAGTATCAATAACATAGACTACGCCCTCGAGTCACTGATCATATCATCTTGCAGATGGAGAAAGGCAAGCTTTTTCATTGTGACGTTTGCTCGTCTGATTGTACAAATAGAATTCGGATAAAATGCGCCATTTGCATAGACTATGATCTCTGCGTGCCTTGCTTTGCTTCCGGATCTACCACGTTAGACCACAAGCCATGGCATGATTATCAAATCATTGAGCAGAATACATACCCTATTTTCGATGAAAACTGGGGTGCAGACGAAGAACTACATTTGATTCAAGGTTGTGAAACTTTTGGTTTGGGTAATTGGCAGGATATTGCTGATCATATAGGCCATCGATTTAAAGACGAGGTGGCCCTGCATTACACGCAGATCTACCTAAATTCAGGCGATTACCCTCTACCGGAGATGGACAAAGATTTTTCTAAAATATCCGCCATGGACTTTTTACAAAAGAGAAAAACACGGCTAGAGGAACGAAAGTTATTGCCCTTGCCTCCGCCAAAGCCCAAACCGGCAGTCTCTACCCCACTTTGTCACGAGGTTCAAGGCTACATGCCAGGACGGCTCGAGTTTGACCACGAAGCTGAAAATGAGGCCGAAGTTCCCATCAAAGATATGATCTTTGATCCTGAGGACTATGCAGGCGATATCGAGTTAAAGTTGACTGTTTTGGATATCTACAATTCAAGACTAACGACGCGTGCAGAACGTAAACGAGTCTTGATCGCCAACGGCTTGCTCGAGTACAGAAAAAACATTTCGAACGACAAGCGCAAACTGAAAGAAGAGAAGGAATTCGTCAAGAAAATAAACGCTTTCGTTCGCATCATGACACCCCAGGATTTCGAAGCCTTCTCTTCAGATCTTCTCACGGAATTGAGGTGTCGCATGCGAATCCATCAATTACAAACATGGCGGCGGAATGGAATCACGACCCTCGAAGACGGTAACAAATTCGAAAAAGATAAGTTGATTCGTCTGGCCCATTATCAACGAGTGGGAAATGGCTCTGGGTTAGCCGCGCGCACAGCCACGCTGCTGGCTGTCTCTAACGGAATTCGCAAGCTGGGTACGCCGCAGCCTCCCTATAAGCCAAAGGTCAACATAAGTAATGCTAGGGCACCTCTCGATCTTTCTCACGCGACAGACTTTGACTTACTCACAGCGGAAGAAAAGCAATTGTGTTCTGCGCTTCGAATCTTGCCGAAACCTTACTTCGCTATCAAGACACAACTTATGAAGGAGGCCATCAAGAGCAATGGTGTCCTTAAGAAGAAGGATGCAAGACAATTTTTGAAAATCGATGTCAACAAGGCGTCAAAGATATACGAATTTTTCGTACACATGGGATGGTTTTCTCAGGGTTAGAGTTTGGGTTTTGTGTTATACCACTTTTCGCTTCGTGATCCTCTTGCTTCTGGAGCACTATGAGACCGTCTTTTTTGTTTGGCGAGTTTTGTTTCATCATTGCATAAGCTAAAGGATCATCACTGTGAGAATGAGTCACCATGTGCTGGGCGCCACGCGGCGATCAAATAAATGTGATTCTCCATCCAAAGACATAGCAAGATCACCCTCATTCCTCTGACATTTCGTCTCTTTCTCGGGGAAAGTGTGTCAACTCAGACAGTTTCTCGATAATTGATCACAGGGATTGTGAGCTAATTTGCAAGGCATTGGTCCATCAAATTTACAAGGTCCATACGAGGAAAGGCCTGGCGCCAGTGACCAAATGTGCGCGGAACATTTCGATGGACGCGCAACAAGCGAATTTAACGGCTGTCTGCTGACATATATGAACGTCAGCCGATGATGTATAGGGTGTAGGGTTTTATGTTTACCGAAATCCCCTTAGTTTTGGCAACCAGAATTCTGTATTAGTCGTCGCGTTGCACAGACGCGGCTTGAGTATAAAGATGCCACGCGATTGGTCACGTGCGAAGCCCGTCCTTGCCAATTCTCAGAAGTTATTTCGGAGATTGTTCGGCAATCTTTTCGGTCACATTTCGGTTTTGACCTACTGTTCCATCATCTGAAAAATTATTCGACTAAAAGTGAAGTCGACCAAGAATCAAAGTCACTGTTTGTATCATTTGAATTCCGCAAAATACTCCATCAGACAAGCTTCAAGTTCCTTAGACATAGCCCACTTCTTAGCGCTCCTTCGATACCAGAACACCAAACCCCACCTTCAAAATGAAAATTGCTCTGCTGGCTTACCTTATCCTTTTGATGGCATCTCTCACTACAGCGGGTAACACGGCGCAGTTTTTTCCGCTCACACGAAAAGGCGAAATTCCGACAATTCAGTCTTACTCGTTAGGTCAGGAGGTTTTGATTGATTGTATTTCCAGAAACATAGATAACGGAGAACACAATTTTGACTCAAATGATAGAATTATCTACAAGGCTTTTCCAACGTGCAAAGAAACCGGTAAGCCGCTTACGTTTAAGTATGGTGTCTCTGAGGATATCAACTGTACCATTAATTTCTCCGACGAGCTATACCACCTCTTTCAATTATACGTCCATGAAGACGCACCTTTTAGTTGCAGAATCCCCTTGAGTTCTGAAGCCAATTATTTGGAGCTGGGTGGTGCTTATATTCCGTTGACCTTTAACTTGAGAGGCGAAGTGCATAACTCACACATGGACATCGACTCGAGAATGAATTTGGTCATCACAAGGCCGGCGCTGAGTAAACCAGAGCAGCAGACTGTAGTGAATGCTGTGGCTTGGTCTGCGGGTACTAATGCCACACGACTCACCATCGGTGAGTCTTTGACTCTCGAGTTAGCTGTTCGTTGGTTTGATTCTATTAAGCCCGTCGGATCACAGGGATCCGTTGATTTGCCCTTTACTGATGGTTTCTACAAGTTGCCAATGTCCTTCATACCAATTTCTCATATGCACTATGCATTTTCCTTGGTGCTGGTGGCGCTCGTCTCTGCGGTGATTTCAGGATTCGTCTCATTCAGGCTCAAGAAAACTCGCGGTTACCACTCGATCTCCGACAGAGAGGCGAGTCTCGGAAAACAGGATTAGTTCATTGAATTGCACCTTTGTATAATCGCTTTCAAAATCTGCGCCGCACGGTCGGACTTCTCTTCTCCTGAGTTGACATACTTGCCATTCAAAAATCCAACATACTCGGCCGTCAATCGCTGTTTTTCTGTGGCACTATGCGTCTTCAGTTTATATGCCAAATATTTGTTCACCGAGAGATGAAGTGCTTCGGCTAAATTGCTGTCGGAAACCTTGACGTTTCGAAGTGGTAGCGTGATATCGAGCATCACGGTGCGTGGGTCCGAGCCATAGTTATTTTGTAAGTAAGACACAATATGGTAATTCAAGTGGTCCCTATTCAAGTTGTCAAACTTATTGAAAAGACTGAGGTATTCCTCAGCTAAGTCAAAAACACGGGCCACCCGAGACTCCCGCGCCACATTTTTGAGGAGCTCAGGAATACAGACGTCAAACACTGTAAGCGCAATTTCTCCCTTTAAAACTGGGTTCAGTTCGGGATTTCCCAAAACGTTCATGTCGGCCTCAGGCAACAGAGCCAACAGCGCCTTCAAGTCGCCCTCATTGTCATCATCGAACGTAATCACATCATGGTTGCCTGCTGCGGCGTCGCCTTTATCGGTCGGAGCTTTCTCTAACCTCGTCTTGAAATCAAAAGCTTGAGCTTGCAAATCTTCCTCTTGTTGTTTTTCGGTCAACAAGCCCATGACTCTACGACGCGCAAGCAATTTGGAGACATACGTCAATTCAAATTGTGCATAGCTGAGCCAAAGCTTACTACTTTCTGGGTTGAATTTCAAAGCTCTTTGGAATAAGTCTCGTGCGCCCTTGGCATTAGCGTTTGTTTCGAACTCGTATTTCGCGGCAGAGATCCATGCATCGACATTTCTAGGTTGCAACAGCAAGAGCTTAGCGTAAACACGGTAAACAATCTTGATCGCATCTTTTTCTTTGACAAACTGGAGAAAGTTTTGCCAAAGATCGATATTTGCTGGGAAACGTCTTACCCCTCTATCGAAAACAAAAATAATTTTCCTAAAGCCCGCCCAATCAGAAATGGAAGGTTTCGAATCGACTTTCTCCGCTTTGTGAAGCCGTTCAAAGCGCTTTAATCGAAGTTTCTCTAAATTTATTTCGAATTCGCTGTATTTTAAAAAGTCTCTGGCTTGCGTGCCTCGTCCCAGTATGCGATGCTCAAAATCTGTTCGTCTTCTCATGATCATAAGGATTTCTTTTTTGGTAAAAAGTCCTTTTCTTTCAAGATCTTCTAATTCAGGAACAGACTGCTCCATATAAAATCTGATAGTTGACGCCATGCCGTTATGTCTTGTTGTGGAAGTTGTAGGTGCAAAGTTTACACAAAATTCTTATGAGGTTGATGCCATTGATATCATATGCAGGCGCCATCTCAACAATGATTTCGAAGCAAGACGAAAGCTCAAATGAGTGACTACCTCGAAGCTTACTGAAAAACTTCGGTCCTCAGTATAACAAGAATATCGATCTTAGCGTCAGACCATAAAAAAAAAAGATTTTATCATCGGGATCGCCCAAATTTGACCGCAGATCGTATGTCCTGATCGTGTTCCACGTCGCATGAATGCGCGCAAATTTAGGTTGATCGCGGAAGGCTTTCAAAGCAGAAAAAAAAGTCCACAAGAGCCGTAAAAAAAGACAAATGCTCCAGGAGGGGTTTGAACCCACGACCGTCGCGTTCCTCACACGACCGTGACTTTGGCATAACCAACTGTCGTTAAACGGCTATAAGCACGAAGCGCTAACCACTGCGCCACAAGAGCATCTGCAAGCTATAACGACGGTGGGTGCATCTATCGTTATATCGAATTATCTTGGATCGTCAGATCGTATCTCTTGAACTGCTCGAGGTCTTCTTTAGAAGCCTGGCTTACCTTCAGGTACGTCGGTCTTAGTCCGTGGTTCGGACTTAAGCCGGAAAGGAGATGCGGGGTTGGTCTTGAGACGTGAAACGGATTGATAAGAGTAACGTGCATTTGTTCTGGACGAATGGTGCTCTAAATAAGCTTAGTCCTTTTCATATTCTCTGGGACTAGATTCTAAATACTTCAACCTCTCTTAGTGCGAATCCTGCATAGACTGTGGAACAGTCTCCAGGATATCCGCGAGGGTTCCATGCAGGTCGGTCATAGTATGAACTAGGCCAACCTGGGAATAACTATGACATTCTCCTCCCCTTAGCGTTGCGCTCGTCCTCGAGCGTACAAAGATG
>JAKTYO010000261.1:0-14261 GCA_030578735.1 Metschnikowia noctiluminum | reverse complement strand
GTATCTCTAGAACTGCTCGAGGTCTTCTTTAGAAGCCTGGCTTACCTTCAGGTACGTCGGTCTTAGTCCGTGGTTCGGACTTAAGCCGGAAAGGAGATGCGGGGTTGGTCTTGAGACGTGAAACGGATTGATAAGAGTAACGTGCATTTGTTCTGGACGAATGGTGCTCTAAATAAGCTTAGTCCTTTTCATATTCTCTGGGACTAGATTTTAAATACTCAACCTCTCTTAGTGCGAATCCTGCATAGACCATGGAACAGTCTCCAGGATATCCGCGAGGGTTCCATGCAGGTCGGTCATAGTATGAACTAGGACAACCTGGGAATAATTATGACACAAGCTTCGGTTAAATGATTAGATTTAAAATCAAATTTATTTTAAGTTTATCAATATTTCCTGATAAGCAGATATTTTCCAGCAATTTAAATTTTTTTCATAAAAGACTTCCCGGCACACTGGAGTAATCAAATGATGTAGAATGGATTGGATGCCGAGATTGAGCGAAGACGAGCATCACGCTACGTCAAAACAAGTTTTTCGATCATTGAGTCGGAAAAAGCAAGAGAATCTAATTCCACCCATCGTGCCCGCGACGTTTTCTGAGATTTGTCCCGAGGTTCGAGAAACCAAACGATGGAAAGTTTTTTGGAAAGCCCTCAAGAAGGAGGAATGGCGAAAGCGCTACGACCTTTCCTCATTACATCACTTCAACTTCGGTTCATACGAGCCTCGGCCACAGCTTCCGAAGACGGCAACAACTTTCCGGTGCCATTTGTGTACTCAAACAATCGGTATGACAGGAATCATAGGACATGACTTCCTACTTCACGTTTACAACTCGTGCGAGACCTCCAAATACTGGTGGCAGAAGCTTGACTTTGCCAACCCCATGAATCTCAGAGAAATGTTGGCGCCAACTAACACGTCTCAAGACAACTTGAAAAATTTGAATAGGTTTATTTCCACCGTCTACAAAATCTACACTCGTAGAATGGGGGAATCAAAGGATGCGGCTTCCTTAGCACGCCTTGAATCGCGAGATTTGAAGCGGCTTTTGGGCGAGACGCACCCAGCGGGTCGATGACAAAATTCTACGTTTTAACAAGGGCGTGCCAAGAGGGGTTGCTTTTGCCGTGGTGATGGCGTGAGGTGACCCGAGTTCGACACTAGGTACGTTTCTTGGGAGCTGGTTAGAGGTTTTTATATAATTTCGTTATAGTTTTAGTCCTTTAATCAGATGAATCAGACAAAAAAAAAAGTAAATTTGATCTCTTTTATTAAATAAAGCAAATGATAAAAAGAAGCGTTTTATTCTTTGAATTCATGAGTCGTGATCGGAGCTTTGTTCAACGTTTTTACACTCTTGAGTTGAGAGCTTAAAATAAACATGTGGCCCTGAAATCAAACTTTGCTGTTTCGTTTGGTGTATCACTTAGACCTTCATCATTCATCAAGGTAATTAAAAGGCTTTCGCAAAAGCATTATTGTTACAACTTTTGTAAGAGTTCGTCCTAGCTTCAGTGCGAAAAATCAATTCTAGGAGAAAAAACAGAGTAGTCTGTACATCATCAAGTTACACTCAAGTAATAAAATGTTCTTATTAAATTGATGTTCTGTTACTCATGTGTGTGTCGAGCGGCCACTTCAATTCTAAGAAACCAAAACACGCTCGAGTTCATTGGTTTTCGGGTGAGAGCACTGAGCTACAGGCTCCTACATCAACATTTCGAACGAATACACTTAGATGGAAGGCTCTGGCTCTACTATAAGAAGTCCTGTTCGACTTTGACTGTTTTTTTCTTGGTTTGCGAAGGTCCCAAGCTCGACTGAGTTGCCGCTAGCATGAATTGAACGGCAATTTTTGAAATGGCATACTTCGAGCATCCGAATTGGTTTGCATTATGTACGTGAGTGTTTCAAGGAAAATGTGAAGAATGGAATGTGAAAAGTATAACATCTGAAGAGAAGGGAAATTAAGTGGCGCTCGCTGACTAACTTACCAAAATAAGCTTCGAGGGGTTTGCACGCGGAGACAACCCACACGTCTTTGCTGGGTTATTTTGCATCGCTGAGTTCGGCGATCTCTATGCTTTTAGATTCTCAGAAAATCTGCAAAATGGATAAATTATGAAGCTTTGAAGCCTTGAAGACTTACTCTCGGTTAATCTCTCTCAAAGTGCTCAAGATGCCTTCCTACTAAATTTTGAATGTGTGTTTGCGTGTAAACTTTTCTAGACGGGCGCTCACGGTGCCGATTAAGAATTATTTCCGTCTTGCTCACGAAAAAAGTTTTCCATAAAGGTTTGCTTTCAGACAAAGGGATTATGCACAGGAGTATTACAAATCAGAAGATTGTCTTGCGCCTCCGTCATCCACCGCCGCGGGCATAGCCCAAATTGGGCTGCAGAGCGCGGCTCAAGCCCTTTTCCGTAAAGACGTAACTCATCGTGCGTTATCCATTCCGAAACTGCCGCTTGCTCTTTGCGGTTTAAATCCGGGATGCTTTCGCTCAAGAGACGTGTTAATGACAAATCACTCAAAAGTATATAAAAAGCCGGTTTGCACTCTTTGTTTTGGAAATCAGATTATAATGTAAACCTGATCATTCCACTATTCATAGCTTTAATTCAAATCACTCTTCTATCGCCACATACATACGTTGCAACACAGCTGAAAGTATAGCCCTCTAAAAGCAATCAATGTTTCGTCAAATCATAAGAGATTCTTTTTGGGGTCAGATCATCTACCACCTTTCGAAACGGAAGATATTGATCTACAAAGAGGACTCGCCCTCTTATGTTATACCAGACAGGTATGACGAGATAGCCCGAAGCAAAAACGGTTCCATCTCGTCTTCAGATTTTCCTTTTAACTCTAGACAACAAATGGCGACATCAGAAAGCAGTTCATTGGCAGGAAGTGAAAAGACTAACATCGCCCATGATGAGAGGATTATCGTCACTTGGGATGGAGAAGAAGACCCGGAGAATCCATACAATTGGCCACACTTCTACAAGGCACTTTTCATCCTCAAAATAGCTCTATTGACAGCATTCGTCTACATGGCATCTGCCATATATACTCCTGGTGTTGAAGAGATCATAGAAGATATGCACGTAAGTCGGGTCTTGGCAACTTTGCCATTGACACTTTTTGTTTTCGGGTACGGCATCGGGCCCATGGTGTTGTCCCCATTATCTGAAAACGCTCGCTTTGGCAGAACATCGATTTATGTTGTGACTTTGTTTGTCTTTTTCGTCCTCCAAATTCCAACAGCGTTAGTCACCGACATTGCTTCCTTGAGTGTTTTGCGGTTTCTTGCCGGATTCTTTGCCAGTCCTTGTTTAGCCACAGGCGGTGCGAGTTTGGGTGACGTTACGAGTGTGCCTTACATGCCAATGGCACTTTCTGGTTGGTCAGCCGGCGCTGTGGCTGCGCCAACTTTGGGGCCTGTGATCGGTGCAGCTCTAGTTGTAGCTGGTGGCTACCATTGGCCATTCTGGTTTGTGTGCATCTCATCCGGGGCTCTTTTTTTGGTGTTGAGTTTCTTTCTTCCTGAATCTTATGGCAAGACCATCTTGTACAGAAAAGCCGAGAGATTGAGAGCCCTCACCGGTAATATGAACATCACAAGTGAAGGTCACATCGAGAACGAGGCGAAGGAATGGAGCAAGGTTTTGGTGGAGACTTTCTGGCGCCCATTCGAGATCATCATTTTTGAGCCTGTTGTCTTGTTGATAAACATTTACTTGGGTCTTTTGTATGCGATCATTTACTTGTGGTTCGAGGCTTTCCCAATTGTATTCGCTGAGATGTATGGCTTCACATTAGTCGAAATGGGTGCAAGTTACATATGTCTTATTGTGGGTATTTTTTTTGGCTTCTGTTTTTACCTTCCAGTTATTTACAATATCTTCACCAAGAGAATACTAAGGGGAGATCAGATAACACCCGAGGTTCTTTTGCCCCTTTGCATAGTGGGAAGTGTTATGGCTCCCTCTGGGTTAGTTATTTTGGCTTGGACAGCCACACCCTCTGTGCACTGGTTTGTCCCGATGATCGGAGGTGGGTTGTTCATGTGCGGTGCTTTTATCATTTATCAGACGATGTTCAATTATATTGGAATGTCTTTCTACAAGTATTTGGCATCTGTCTTCGCGGGAAATGCATTTTTCCGTGCCATGATGGGAGGCGCTTTCCCTCTTTTCGGTAGAGCCATGTTTATTAACTTGGGCACCAGCAGATTTCCAGTTGCCTGGGGAACGATGATCTTGGCGATTGTCATGTGGTTGATGGTCTTAATTCCAGTGTTGTTTTATCTCAATGGTCCAAAATTGAGAGCTCGTTCCAAATATGCAAACTAATGTAATTGATTGAGGGGGGAGGGGAGTTTGGGTTTGGGTTTGGCACATTCGGCAGGTTCGCTAGATGCTTATAGATTAATAATTTGTGTCAGGTCCTGACTCCTTAGTATCGGTTTGAGATCGATAGCCGTGTTAGCGCATACTGGAGTATATGCACTATCATACACATTTCCGTTACTGTTTCTTTAGCGCCCAACCCAATTTGAGCTGGTTTTGACCAATTGGGACTAAACCAGCAGTCAAGCCGTTATATAAAGCGACTGCTGGCTGGCTGTCGCCATTTGCGTCCTTTCGAAGTTTCTTGGCGTTCTTTCAGAGTGTTTTTGCGAGAACCAGCCAATGAAACCTTTTCGTTGTCCTATTCTGGATCGGCAAAGTCATCCGAGACTCGGATTAAAAGAATATAAATAGAGGTCTCTTCGCCCTAAGATTGGTTCAGTTTTATTTAATTATCAACCATAATTTCATAGCCATGAGTACAAATTCTATTGATTCAGCCGCATCTATGTTACGCGATGACTATCATGATTTGAACGTATATATTCTGTCAAGGACCCCATAGCGGTTTAACGCTCTGGCGCTCTTTTGGATGACAAACCCTTACTAACCCCATTAGTCATGATAATGACTAATCAGGTTTAGTCAGCCAGCTGACTAATTTGCCACCGGTTTCACCACCGTTGGTCACCTAATTATCCAGCATTTGTCAGCTAGTCTCCTAGACCTACTAAGAAAAAATTCGTTATATAAAGACCTTTTCCCTATTGTTCCTTGTTTCGTGAAAAGGTTCTAATTAGTTTGATTTTAGCTAAATATACACGCTACCTTAATGATTGAACGGTATCACGTATCTAACATATTCAATCACAATGCTTCATGGTACGTCAAATACTCTTAATTGTAGTTAAACACAGAACATGTAATGTTTTTGTCACTGGAAAGCATTAATTTTGAAGAGATGATCACGAGCATCTTTTTGGGCCTTTTTTTCTCGGGAACGAACAGATATTTATTCGGGCGCTTACTCAGATGGACCATGGCGTTCGCGAAAGATAAACTCCACTTTGCAAGCGGCTTGCAATAAAAGCGGTGACACTCTCTCCGCAATTGGAAATCTTATCTCGAATATTGGCCGCAAAATTAAATGTCACGCAACACATTAAATCCCTTACAAGCACAGGTAACCTCACCAAAACTCACGACACTCGAAAAGGTAGAGGCTCGTGTTTGTTTTGAGGAGTCATGTGCATAATTCAAAATTGAAGACCCGAGGATGGTGCTGCAAGATTTGGCATCTTCAAAAATACGGCGGGCGATTCGCGCAATCGAGCGCCACTCGGCAGCGCAACCTTTGATAGTGAACACAGCGCCTTTTATACTTCGTTCAGTCAATTCCTGAATTTTGTGTTTCTCTTTTGCTTTCCTCGGTATAACATTAAAGTTGAGTTTTAAGTCAGATCGTCCCTTGTTGAATCCCGTAGCCCGCTGAACGAAGCCTCAATTCTTTTGCTCGCAGTACTACAATGGAGTGCTGGCCGATTGGTTGCTGCGAACACAAGCGAGCTGCTAAAATTTTGCATCTATTGCTGCTCTGGCCTAATATACACAGTTCCGGATCTTACTTTAAATTTAAGATGCATCTATACCAAGAACCCCACGATTAAATTCTAGGAATTGCTCAATTTCGTACGATTGAAACTCGCTTTGGCGAAGACTGGCCCAAGCTATCTTTGGTATATTTTACCAGAAACTAAAAGACTTATTCTGAGTCACTATTTTTCACAAATTCTCGCATGGAAAGTATTTCAGATTCGCAGAGGAAAACTTAGCCGACAATTTGGAAAGAATCTACAGTCCAACAAGAAAGTATGGATGTGAATGCGCTGATTACTCGACGCGTCTTACTGAGAGAAACCCGCTGCTGCCTTCGGACAGCATGAACGCTCACGAGGATGAAACACTCACGAGTCGAAGTGCGATAAAGATCAATTGGAACTGAGAGTATGATCCTGACAATCCACAGAATTGGCCACTATCGTACAAGATTTTTTTATTGAAGAGATTCTCATTATCACCTCAGGTATGTACATGGCGGATGCCATTCATACCCTTGGAAATGACCAGATCATGTAGAAGATGCATATGGCAGAGTGTTGGCTATTTTCCCTTTGACAATTTTTGTCTTCGGCTACGGAGTTGGACCAATGATTTTTTTGCCATTATTGGAAGATGCCCGGCTCGGGAGGACACTGATATGCATTATCACGCTTCTCATATTTTTTATCCTCCATATCCCTATTACGTTGGTGACTGATATCAGGTCGTTGACTGTTTTACGGTTCTTTGCAAGTTTTTTCGCAAGCCCAATTTTGGCCACAGGAGGCGCTAGTGTCGGGGATGTTGTATCCTTACCTTATTTGCCAATGGCATTGGCCGGTTGGTCAGCAGAAGCTGTGGCTGCTTCCTTTTTTCAGTCTGCATTGATTGTTGCAAGGAACTGCTGCTGGCCCTTTTGATTTAATGCCATGCTCTCGGGCATAATATTTGTGATGCTCGGTTTCACTTTTCCTGAGTCATACGGGAAGACAAATTTATACAGAAAGGCCGACAGATAGAGATCGATCACCGGCAATCAAAACATCACAAGCAAGGGACACTTTGTAAAGGAGCAAAAAGCAAGTAAAGACCTGGTGATCAGAACTCTTTGGCGCCCATTCGAAAACCTCTTTGCAAGCCCGTCATCATGCTAATTGATATATACATTGCTTTTCTCTAATTCATCATATTCCTTTAGCTTGGAGCTTTTTTTAACTTTTTTTCACAAACTCATGAGTTCACCTTGGTTGAGTTGGGAGCGAGTTTGTCTCTCATGTCGGGTCTTTCAGTCGAAAAGTGCGTTCATCTTCCGATCATTTATCATCGGTTCACAAAGAAAATGCTACGTGGGGATGACGTTCCGCCCGAAGCATAAATATAATTATGTGCATCGTTGCCCGAACTTTGTTGCCCACTGGCCTCATGATTTCCGCCTGTACCTCCACCGCTTCGGTGCATTGGATCGCTCTAATGATCGGCACAGCGACGCTCATGTGCGGGATGTTCATGGTTCATCAGACTTTATTCAACTGTATGGGTAAGTCATTCACTAGATACGTGGCTTCTGTTTACGCTGGAAGTAACTTCATTCGTTCGATGATGGGCGGCGCATTTCCATTGTTTGGGGCGCCCGTGTTTAATAATTTGAGTACGCAGAAGTACCCTGTGGCTTGGGGAACAATGGTCTTGGCTCTCATCACCATGGTGATGAATATTGTACCAGTGTCATTTTACCAAAACGGACCAAAAATGAGAGCTAGGTCGATTTTTGAAATTTTTCGAGCGGAAGTTTTATTTCTGTGTTGCTCGGCTTTGCTTGCATCAACATGAAATGCTCACGTAATTTATGGTTTGAGTTCACAACGTGACAATATTGTGCAGTGTCTCCTTTCAATTCGTGCTCTGAAAATCATAAAGGAGAGTACAACTTCTACAAAAAAGAATTACACATGACTTCACTGTTCTTAGCGATGATAAACACATATGACACATACATCAATATTAAGCACATTGCATTCGATCAGGGTGATGCACTTGTCAAGTTTCGATAAGATCACGCGCACCAAATAGACAAATTTGGCTCAGTGAAAAGTCATGATTGGATGTCAGGTTCGGCTGTTATGATGTGTCGTTATGATGACGTCAGCTAGGGGCGAGTGATGGTGCAAACGGCATCCGTTAGGAAGCGGCCCAATTTCCTGTGGCTAGTTCATCGTTGCTCGCATGTAAGAGATTGTCTCTATTTTCCGAGACCGCAGTTGCGTGTTTCACAATAAAATTTGATTGATCACTTGAGCCTTTATAAACCAATCACAATTCCTCTATACCATTGTCCAACACAGTTCACTAGCTATGCAATTCCAAATGACCCGCCTTTCTAGACCTTTTCCCTTATTCTTTCTTCAACCGAAAAAGTTGAAGTCAAATAGACAAGAAGCGGATTTCCGCTACTCGAAAGTTGTGCCGGCAAACTGCTGCATGCAAAATGGCGCAGGTCCGCGCGACTGCAGTAATTGTATAGCCTCCAGCAATAGAGATAACATCTTCTAATGTTGGGATAGGAAGAGAAGGACGCCCCTGGCACGACCACATTTTTTTGCTTTTCCCTTGATACGAGCGTACTTGGTTATTTTGTAAAATTTTCACTCACAAAGTTCATACTCTCGCAGCGATGGAATTTGTTAGGCTTAATATCACCAGCAGGCAAAAATGGGGAGAAGTTGGCAGCGCGCATGGTCTCATGTTATGAAGCTTCTAGCCTCATAAGGCCGTTCTCATAACGCAGGGGAGAGGCTCAGGAGCAACTCATCTAAAATCAGGTACATCATGTCAAACAAACTATTTTTCTGCTCTTTGAAAAAAAATCGTATAAAGAAAACGTAGACGCTGCACTATAAAAAATTACGTCTCACCTGATTGAGCCAAATGTTACATCAAATTCTTCGAGACTCCTTTTGGGGAAATCTCGTATATCTCGCCTCAGGCAAAAAGGTTCTTAGGTACCGTGAAGAATCGTATGCTGACCTTCTACATGAGAAACGATTGTTTGAGGCCAAACTTAACTCATCTTACATTGCGGAAACCTTTGACGAAGTCAATGCAACAGATCAGGCCCCGTCTGCAAATTCATCCACAACTTCAATGCCATCAGATGCGAAGACATTAGCCGAAGACAGCAGGATATTAATGCAGTGGGACGGCAAGAACGATCCAGATAATCCTTATAACTGGCCTGTGTGGTATAAAGTAGTGTTTAGTACACAGATATCGATCATGACCACGTTGGTTTACATGGCAGCAGCCATTTACACTCCCAGTGTGGAGGAACTAATGGAGGACATGCACACTACCCGTTTAATGGCAAGCTTGCCTTTAACATTCTTCACTTTTGGATATGGAGTGGGACCCATGTTTTTCGGACCTCTATCTGAAAATGCCAGGTTTGGCAGAACTACCATTTATATTATTTCATTATTCATTTTCTTCGTGTTGCAGTTCCCTTGCGCGCTAGTCACAGATATTGCCTCTTTATCTGCGTTACGTTTTTTTGCTGGCTTCTTTGCCAGTCCCTCATTGGCTACTGGTGGTGCCAGTATTGGCGATGTGGTTACTACTCCATATATGCCTATGGCCTTAGCGGGTTGGGCGGCAGGCACGTTTTCGGCACCCTCGGTAGGGCCGTTAATTGGCGCTGCTCTTATTGCTAAAGGTGGATACCATTGGCCCTATTGGTTTATTTGCATTGTGTCCGGAACTATTCTTCTCTTCTATGGATTTCTTCTCCCAGAGTCTTTTGGGAAGACAATTCTATACAGAAAAGCGTCTAGATTGAGGACCATAACAGGGAATCGTAACATCACGAGTGAAGGTCATCTCGATAATGAGCTGCATTCGGTGAAAGATGTGATCATGTACGCAGCATGGCGGCCTTTGAAAATAGTCATGTTTGAGCCAGTCATCCTCTTCATGGATATATACCTGGGCTTCATCTACGCCATCATGTACATGTGGTTTGAATCTTTTCCGATTGTTTTCGAAGAGATGAATAATTTCAACATGATTGGGGAAGGCGCCAGCTCACTCTGTCTCACCGCAGGTCTTGTGGCCAGTGTATGCTTCCATCTTCCTGTTGTGTACTATAACACAACGCGCAAAATGGTGAGGGGAGAGGACGTCAGTCCCGAAGTGTACCTCCCCATGTGTATCTTCGGCAGCTGTTTTTTGCCCTTGGGCATGATCATTTTTGCCTGGACCGCTACTCCGTCGCTTCATTGGATTGTTCCCATGATCGGGGCCTCCACATTTATGTTTGGGGCGTTCATCGTCTATCAAACATTGTTCAACTATATTGGTATGTCATTTCCTTCATACTTGGCGTCTGTATACGCCGGTAATGGATTTTTCCGCTCTATGATGGGTGGAGCCTCCCCACTTTATGGAAGGGCTATGTTCACAAACTTGGGCACGAAAAACTATCCTGTGGCTTGGGGCACCACCTTGTTGGCATGCATCACGTCGGCTCTAGTGTTGGTCCCAGTATTCTTTTATCTCAGAGGCCCAAAGTTAAGGGCGCGATCAAAGTATTCCGACTGAGGGATATGTTATAGATATATAGAACTCCTCTACGCCGCTGACTGGTTTCAGCGCAAAATGAAAAATTTCTCATCGCAAAGGACACATACAGGGGACTCAGCCTCAATGACAGACCATTGGCTTGGTCTCACCCTCGTCACCCCAAAGATAGAAGCCGATCCCGGCGCCGAAGATCACCGACAACATATACCAGCCATTGTATGTCATAAACACTAACATCAACATGAAAGAGAATGCCACTTGAAATGCGTACATTGCAGCTAATTTCACTCTGAGTGATCTTGATGCTCTTCCAGTTGTCAGGGCAGTATTTTGCGCAGGTATGGCGTGTGTCCAACGGGCTTTCCATCTGGAGATCCAGCTCCTCGCGTACTCGTAAAACATGCTGATGAGAACAAGTGCCAAAAGCGTAGCCAAAAAGCCTTGCACGGTCTTGACGTGCCACCATTTGTAAACTACACAAGTGTTTTTCCATTCCCACGTGAAAAGCATCTGCGATGTGTGTTAGAATCTATGATGTCGTCGAGTCAGGCGATTCAATTAAGGAGTACATACGTTCATTCTACACATATCGTGCGTTGGCATGTCGTGGTCCATGCCGCTGTGTACAGAATGGCCTAAGATTTTCAGCATGGTGTTTGAACAAATTCAACAATTGGGTTTATGTGTGTTGGCGCCAAAGAATGGGATTATGGTCAATTCCAGACTCCTGCTAGGGTGTTACGTGGTGCTTATACAAGGGCTCAGAAGCGCGCCTGCTCTAAATCTCCGAAACGGCCCGAGAGAATTTGAGCAAATATTACAAACTCTACAAAATGATCAGTCGTGTTCAAACGAAAAGAATCCATGGAAAGATTGGAGCGATAATAGTGTTAACTTGTTTGTAAATCGAGCCAGAATTCAAATTGACTTCGTGTGTATTGGTTCTCGTTTATTCAAGTGCGCTCATATGAACGCCTACTCGTGAATCTGTCGTCGGCTCTGCTTATTCTTCAACTGCCATGTGGCGAGACAAGATTTATGATATGTGACCTACTTATTCCTAGATTGACATCATGATTTTTTCTTATGCCACTTTTTACAAGCTCCGACGACAATGAGGCTAAGAGTGCGGTGAACGTCAAGCAAGTTTCATGTGAATCATTCGTCGTCTGTCTCATTTCTCTTCTCAAATGATTGCTCGTCTCCCTCGTCTTCTTCGTCGTCACTCACCAATACAGAGGCATCGAAGTACAAGGAGGGATCGAGAGAAGAGATATTGGCAGACGCCACGCGCCCATCTAAAAGTAACTCGCTCATGATCTTTCCGCTTCCAGGTGCATTGTTAATTCCCCAACAAGAATGACCTGAGCACAAGTACAAGTTTTCCACGTTCGTTTCGCCGATCAATGGTCCACTCGACGTGGGGACATCAAGTACTGGAAGATAACATGCTTGCCTTTTGAGGATCCGACCGTTGCGCAACATCGGCGACATCTTGCCTGCTTGCTTGAATATATCATCACATTTTGACCTCACAACCTCTACATCGTCGGTGGTTTCTGGCACGTCCACCGCGGAGTCTCCCTCGCCACACACATATACCTCATCCTTTCTGGCATAAATCTCGGGAGATACATAAGATCCCTTGGCCGACTTGTACTCGGTGAAGATTGCGTAAGGCGACACGCTCTCATTTTTGTATGGCTCCACGGTAATCGAGTGGGCCCGCAATCCAGAGATGGGGCAGTCTGGGAGAATTTTAGAAGTCCAAGGGCCAACAGAAAGAACAACTTGATCTCCAGTGAGCCGAATAGGGCCGAGTGATGTCTCAGACTGCGTGGCCTTGACGCTGGTGGGCTCGTATTGGATACCAGTCACACCACCCGTTTCCATCAGATAAAGCACTTTATCGACCTTTCCCAAAATGAGCTCGAGCGCGCCATCTGAGTCCTCTACGGCTTTTCGCAACAAAAAGTTTGTGAATTTGTATGGATGCACTTGCGCGGTTGTGTCTTTTCCACCCAATGAATGGCATCCCGTGACAAGCTCTTCGGACATCCAAGTCAAATCAGGCGGGAGTTTTCTTTTCTCTTGCAGTTTAGTGGCTCGGAGTGTCTTCTTAGGTGGTTTTTCATCGCCACTGTTCTTAGTCTCGATGGCGCTTGTTTCGTCGTCGTCACTATCGCCCTCGACATGTTCGTCGGGCACTTTGCTAATATCTCCCTCAATGGAAATCGTAGTGAGCCTTCTATAGTCCCATTCAATCTCGCCATTGTACAAGTCTGAGAGTTGTTGATGTAGTTCGAAAGAAAGTGGGACGAGCTGCAGGGGAAAAGCCCAGAGCGCCAAAAGACCTCCAGCTTTTCCACTAGCGCCTCCAGCTACACGCTTGCTTTCCACTAGAGAGATGTGATGTTTGTTCGAGTCGAATTTTGGATGTTTCACCAAAAAATATGCCGTGCATACGCCAATAATTCCTGCTCCGACAATAATAATGTGCTTTTTGCCCTCATGACGACCCAGAGCAGTGCTTCGAAACTTCAAGTAGTCGGACATTGTTCCAGTTGTGCGCTTGTTTCAAAATTGTTAAAGCTTTTTAGATTGTCTGGCTGTAAAATATGGCAAATCCTGGTAGTAGAAACTAGACAAAAATGGATCTTTTATTGAGCTAGAACGATCAGGACAGTTTGTGTTTTGACGTCACTTAAGATTCGCGATTGAAGAATTATGCTTTCCGCAATTGAAAGGTCGAAGAGTCAGGGGCTGAGTGTGGCCTAGAGTGGATTGATGGCAAGTTTATTTCACCCAATAAGAAAGAAAGTATGTGTCTATGAGCGGCCCTTAGGTCCTTTGAATGTTTCGCATCGCCCCATGATTCTGCTCATGCGTCATGGTTGCCCCAGCAACTGTGCGAAATGGCGGGGCCTCGGAATTCTGTGATGAGCTGAAAAATTTACAATTCACGCGGCCTCAGGCGGCCTTGTGCAGTCAATTGATCTTCGTTTCGACTGTCAATTTTCTTAGTCATGTCGTATCTGGCACAAAGTATATTTAGAGCGCCAAAAATTACTTGCACGCTATAAAGTCGCGAGTGTTTTCAATAGTTAATATCTAAGCGGTTGAAAGATTAAAGACGCCGCGGCTTTGGCTTTGCCGTGCAAAGCGGGAAAACTTTATTGCCACATTCGAAGATCCTCAGGACAAAAAAAAACAGCTGATTTTACGTTCTCGGACTGCACATAGACGCTCTCGTCGAAATCCGGGGCAAAGTGTAATGGAGTGGTAAAATAACGCAAGAAAAGGACGCGTAGGCTTATAATTGCAAAGTATCTGAAAAAGGCTGCATATCGTTCTCTTTGATTGGCTTTTAAAGCTAAAAAAAAAAAAGATCCAGGATTGGTTGCCGCTGACTGGATCAATGCGCAAGAGCCCCTCTTTGTCAGCTAGTGTACATCCCAGCTCGGAGACAGGTTACATTGATGACAGCCTATTGTATTTGACCGTAGAAATTGTATCTGGTTCTAGCTCAAAGTGTCTCTTGCCCCATACTAAAGGAATTGATGATTTCTTATCTGGCTCAGTGTTAAGTTCATTGAGAAAGCGTCAAGATGTTCCATCTGATGTTGGCCAATGGCGACTGGTTTCTCAGATAGAACGCATTAGGCGAAGATCGTGACCTGTAGTATAGCATTTTCAATGCACATGTTATACTCCCATGATCCACTT
>JAKTYO010000260.1:49255-63949 GCA_030578735.1 Metschnikowia noctiluminum | reverse complement strand
CTGGCCTGAGGCTTGGTGAATAGTGGTGCGCATATCGCAGCTCTGCCCTGGAGTAAGCGAGAGGAGTGAGCCAAAAAGAAGAGCCGGGCCGAGCCGTGCCAATAAGAAGAATCAAGGAACGTCAGATGAACTGACAGGGCTTTAGTTTTCGAAGATCGAGAAAATTAATGAAATCCGAACTCAATTACCGAAACAAACTTTCTGCTTTTGTGTGTTTTCTTTGTTTTGATCTTTTTGATATTCCCCGAATTTTTCAACTCTCCCGACTCCCTAGTGATCCGTTCTCGTTGATATCAGGTCAGGACCGGCTCTAGTCAGGCACTCAGGCCGAAGTCCAAGTTTTCACTGTCAATTCTATAGTTTTAACGTGCAAAAGACCCAATTTTGACTTTAAAAAAAAAAAAGACTAGAAATATTTTCACATGAAACATTGGGGGAAAAAAATATGAGAGGAGATCACACACTTGAGTCTCCAGCTTTGGCAAATGACAAGGGCAATTCGTGGCCTCGTGTATTTTGAATCAAGGCCAGCTCAATCGATAAATTCAAGACCTTAACCCCCAAAAAAGCTAGCATTTTTCATAAAGACTGACATGAGTTAACTCAATAATCTCTTTTTTTTTTATATAATGATTCATTTTACTAAAGGGCGTTAGTTTGGGGGCGTCGCTCGCTCGACCCTTTGCTGGCAAAAACTAAACATATGAATAAACCTAAAATAGGTCACTAATCCAATCCGGTTGCCACAGACCTAAATTCTAAGAAATTGTGCTTTTAGTCATCAGTTTGACTGATCTTTGGAAACACCACCAGAAACTATCTGGGGCTTCCGTATCTCAAATTGCATCCAAGCTTGTGCAAGCCAAATGATTCTTGAATGCAAGAACAACTGCCCCTTCCCTGCCTCAAATACAAATTCATCACTTCAGTACTAAGATTTTCGGGCAGCGCAATTTCTGATCTGACAGAATTGCTTATGGAAAAAAAAAGACTGCGCCATTTCAGGTGTCTTATTTTTGGTGTCTTATCCTGGGCTTCTTAGTTTTGGTGTCTTATATCTGGTGTCTTATTCCAGGCTTTCTATTTCAGGTGTCTCATGGAAAAGTGAACTGGCTGGACACACCTTGGAAACCGGACGAGGGAAAAAACGGCTGAACGATGTGCGCCCCTCTTTCTTTAATCTGTTAATTAAAGGTAAACCAGGCTGAAACGTGGTGTTTCAAATATCAGATTATACAATCAAATAAAAGCCTAGTCAAAAAAAAAAAGCGAATTGTTTTGAAAGTCACTTCCGGCGGCTGAGTGGATTGTAGACTGCTAAAGAGAGAGAACTCACAAGTATGAGGACTCGGAAGCCCCTCATGATTACATAAATATCCAGCTTCAGATGAACATTGGTACATTATTTATTTCATTTTGTGGATTCGAGTTTGTTTTATTTAAATGAGCTCTTCTCGGGAATAACTTTGATAAAAGTAATCAAGCTACTAAGTTGCAAGGCATCTTGAAAGCTGCTCCGGGCCAAGGCCGGGGCGAGGGCCAGGGCCAGGGCAAGGTCCAGGGCCAGGGCCAGGGCAAGGTCCAGGGCCAGGGCCAGCTCGCGAAGAAATTGCCAAAAACCATAGACTCTGGGACTCGGAAACGCCTCCCTTCTCTCCTCACCCTCCTCAACGTCCGATCGATCTGTAGAATTTATCAAACAACATTATTGGAAAAGGAGGCTCCGCCCTTTTCTATTCATTTATCGGCATTTGCTTCAACTTTTCTCGTCCTAGTGCACCAGAAAGGCATTATATTAATTACACAATACAGAGAAGGCTTATTCCTGTCCCCTATCTCGGTTTCCCCAAGGGCCACATTCAATACATTGTTGCTCCTACAATTAAAGTATGCTTTCCGCTAAGGCCGAAAACCTAGCTTTCGGCAAGTTCCAACCTGCCTCCTACTCGCCCTGGCCCTAACCCAGGCTCGGCCCGGCCCTATGCCCGGCCCGAGGCCCGAGGGCCCACCCCGCGCACCCGTGCCTCCTGCCCCAGGGCCGCACTCAAAGCACATCCATTAACTCCAGCCCCAGACTACGTCTTTGTCTGAATTCTGTGAGTCGACCAAACACAACCCACTTCTTTCTTCGTTACAAGTCTCGAGCCTCGCGCGTATTTCATACCCCACGAGCACGATGAGCACAACGAGCCTTTCAAAAAAGCCTGCTGAGCCGGCCGTCAAGCACGAGAAAGCTGCGGCGAGCGTCGGCGTCAAGTCAGATCCTGATGTCAAGAAAGAGGACGATGAAGACGCCGCAGCAGACCATGCGCTTCTCCTGGATCCCGAAGATTACCTCGAAGAGAACGAGTCGCTCGATATGAATCTCAGTAACGGCGCACAGAAGGTCTGGTTGGTGAAGTTGCCTCGATACTTGGCAGATCGATGGACAAACCGCCAGAATCTACATGGCCAGCAGTTGGGCGAGGTGAAGATCCGGCAGAACCAGAGCGCGCTCCCGGGGAAGAAAAAACTCGAGGTCAAGCTTGTGCTAGATGAGTCAGAGCGGTCGGAGGAGTTCCCTCTGGAGTACAATCTCTCGATTCTCAACACACAGGTGAAGAACTCGTATGTGTTCAGCGAAGAAAACTTGAAGCGGTTCCAGCAGGAGCGCACGGAGGTCGGCGACATGCCCGAACAGCCAGCGCTTCCAGATTTGGACAAAAATTCGTTTCAGAAAAAGAGCAACAAGTTCTTCAAAGTCCAGAAAAACGGCACTGAGGACCGCAAGTTCGTGCCTTTCATCAAGACGATTCCAAAGAAGACCAGTCTCACAGGTAAGATCGTTCATGATTGCCAGATTGTCCCCCTGAAAGGTGATGCAAAGTACTCACAAATGCTCAGCAGAAGACAGAACATAGGCCAGGAGAAAGAGCGGCCTAAAGTCACGTTTTTGACCGACATCCCGGGCGTGATCCAGTCCCAGGCTGGACCCTCTCTTTCGGGTAAAAGCACTTCGATGTTTCTCAAGTCCACCACGCACAAAAGTAAAGGCGAAGGCCGCGCGATCCGGATGCCTCAGAAAGACTTGTTGGACTTGCTTTTCAGGCTTTTTGAGGAGTATGAGTACTGGTCGATGAAGGGGCTCAAGGAACGCACCAGACAGCCGGAAACGTACTTAAAGGAGTCGCTAGAGTCGATCGCCAACCTTATCAAAAAGGGCCCTTACACCTCGAAGTACAACCTAAAGCCCGAGTATAAAAGATTACGAGACGCGGAGCGAGCGGCACGCCTTGGCCAGGTGGCGGATAACAACAACGAGGAGGAGGAGAAGGACGAGGAGGATGACGACGACGAAATGGAGGATATCATATAGTGCCGAGAAGCTCACACAAACATACATAGAACACGGAAAAGAGATTGCTTCAATAGATTGTGCTTCTCATTCACCTCAGACTGGTAAAGCTTGAGTCTCCTAATGTTCAGAAGGGCTCAATAAGGTGGCTTCTCAAGGCCTACTGTGATACTACAAAACGTGTTCTGTTTTAACCAAATTTATTCATTATAATAGTGATTGTTGATTTAAGCAACAGTCTTGATCTCCAAAGAAGGAGGCAAGGATTGCTGCAACTTCTTGGCCTTGGCAGAGTCGTTGACAACCAAGGTGTATTGGTATCTGGCACCTCTGACCTTGAACTTGGTTTGCTTGAAAGCATTACCCTTGGAGTTGACCTTCTTGTTGACCTTGACGGTGGCAGAAGAGATGTCAGCTCTTCTGGCCAATTCAACGAATTCCTTGATGTCCTTGATCTCTCTCTGTATATGTTAGAATTTGTTTTTGGTGGAAGTGCAAACAAGAAGAAAAGTGGTTTTTGGGCTTATGATGGTGTGGAATTCATGAGTTTCCGAATTTTATATTTCATAAATCATGCCGTGCGATTCTTTGAAAAAGATAAAATATGGAATCATTCAAGTATAACATGAGAGTCATTCGGTATCTCGAAGACCTTTAATTTGAGCAAAGTTCATGAATTTTGGCTCTGAAAACACAGCAAAGCAAGTGCTTTGTGACCAGATGAAGACTATTTTTTTTGATTGTTTCGTGGGCCTGAAACGCTCATGATAGACCTTTTTTGCTTGATAAAAACTTCTGGTTCTGCGAGATGGAGGTCGGCGTGATTATAGGACTCAGCTGGAACATGTACAATATTCCAGGGGCTCAGATGACAACTTGTGAACTCCAGCACTCCACAAGTTTCTTGTTATATCGTCGTGTATACATACAGCCATTGTGTTGTGTAGATATGGGTTCTTCAGAAAAATTTCAACGTTATGATAAAATTTCGATGGTATTTTTTCCGCGTTGACGACGCACCTCCAGACACCGCGGGTGTGCATATAGTGCCAATTTGGGTTTAGGGTACGAGCCCTAGTCACGTGCGCAGGGAACACATGCCGTCAAACCAGATCTTAGTAGGTCTGACAACTACTTCAGTATGCATCCACTAGTCGACCAAATAATTTGATAATTTGTATGAACAAAATAGTTGTCGATATCATAGATTTGTATTGCTATAATGATGTGTCAACAGGCGAGATCACTAAAAGGAGCGTACACACCAATCGCGTTTGTCACTATCAGGTGGCCCCAACTATCACATTAAGATACCGAATAAATGTGCACGGCAAAACATTCTAGATTTCAGAAGATTTCGCAATTTCAAATGATTTGGCCCTCTTATATCACGTAGATGTCACTTGATGCCTTAGGAACGACGCCAGTTCTGGACTGGATTTGCTCATGACATGTGTGTTTTCTTTCTTTTCGCTTATTGTCTGGCATGGCCAATCCAAGACCCCAAACTAACGGGAATATCATGCTTCTCTCGTATGCTTTTCGAACAAATGGATAGCAGCCAAAGCCTTTGTGAGGTGTTCTGTAGAGTGTTCCTCTGTCCTCTGCAAAAAAAAAATAGATATTGGTTTCCTGTGCACGAAATAACTCTAAAGGCCTGAGATTTCCGTCTAATACATATCCCACGAGACTCACCGTTCCGAAAAATGTGTCTGTTTTTTCTTCTCCTCATGAAGCTTTTCACAATAATTGACTATTCTCTTTACTGCTATTAGCCATCGCCTTGTGGACTCGCTCTTCATGATATTTGCAAGCTGTTTTTTGTCATCGCCTGCTATTTTTGCATCCGCAGCTCGGGCATGGATTCCCACATCCCTCACCCCAATGGGCCACGCCACATTGCCAATGCTTAGTTTCAAGTAGGCCTCGTTTGCCTTGACTATACTCTCTGTTTGGATGTAGTAGACGATGGTGGAAAGCGACACCAAAGTCTCGCCCGGAAGCTTGCCGCTACGAAGCTTATACAAAAGCTTGACAATATCCTTTTTTGTCTCCTGGAGAATTGGATCCAGGGGCTCCCGGGACTCCGGGGAATCCGGGGACTCCAGGGACTGTGTGTCACGTGACCGGGCCCATGTTTGCAAGATTTCTTTGAAAAATCGCCGGATTTGTAGGGCTAGCTTTTCGAAGTTTTGTGCAGCGATGTCTGCGAGGTCTATCTGCACAGCAACGCTGTTTTCTCGGTCTAAATATGCCTTATATTGCTGATCCTTTTTCTCGTGTCTGACGTGTATTTGGAGTTTACGAAGCTGGTCCTCTTTCAGGTCACTATGTCCGCCATCTTGTCGAAAAAACGTAGACTTTCTTCTAGCTTCTTTTGATTTATTGAACCAAGGAGCTGGGCCTCGTGGTCATCCAGAGAATGAGGCGAAGCAGGATCCTCGAGCCCGGGACCTAGATTTCTGTTCTCATTTTCAGCCTTAAAGTCGACATCTGTGGTCGTCTGAGCTTCTGCCGCCGGTTGGCTTGAACTACCTAGAGACTTCTTTTTTGTCTCTTCTCGTTTGCGCCGTTTCTCTTCGAGCTGCTTGTTGAAAAGAGAGGTGAAATCCATCAAAAGAGCCTCGGACTTATGTTGAATTTGAGGTCTCGTATGTTTCCGCGCCAGAAATGCGTGCGACATGGGCAAGTCAAGACTCAAGCTGTGCAAGAATATGACGATTCTGGGCCTGAAAAGACGATCAGAATAGGTGATGACAGTGGAATTTCAGGAAATTGGTGCTTATCGGGGTGAACATCCAAATACTGTAAAAAATGATTTTTTTGGCTCCATTTCAAATTGTACTTCCATGTACTCGGGACGCACCAATTCTACATAACTAAAAGGTCTTTAAGCGGTGTTGAAATTTACCTTAACATGACCCTAAAAACACACTGTGGGCAAACTTTAGTTGGCCAAGGGTTCATTGTCAAATTGCAGCCAAAAAATTAAGGGAGAAGAGCAAACTGATGAAAAATGTATATCAAATGTGTAATTATGGTCAATTGTTCTACGAAACTCTGGTCAGTGGCTTTGCTCACAGAAATAAAAAGCGGGGACCAGAGAACGCTCTGTGAATTGTTAGGTAGTGCTTCTCAAACCAGTGCCATAGCACCAATTATTTTTCCTACCCTTTATGTGTTTTTAATAGTGGGCTTCATAAGTGTTCCAAATCTACAGGAGTCCGCCCCCAAAACATATGATTTTTTTTTGTCCCTGCAAACATAGATTGCACTTTGCAATTGTCTTCCCACAAATTTTAGAGCAGGCCAATTTCACAGCCGCGCTTCATATTGGCCCACTGCCCATCCACGGCCCGCGGTGCGCAGCGTTCGGACTTTACCTCTTTTAGCCCCAGATTACGCTTGCTTCCCGCATTCCCACTCAGCTGAGTTTGAAACCACCGAGAATTCACCGCACATAGTGAGCCCCCATACACATTTCCACCACCGGATATTCGGTAACCTACACACTTTGCAATCTAAACTCCTCATTATGCTGTGAATTATGCTGTGGTGAAGTCCTTCTGGTGCGCGCTCACACAAGTTGCCAAAAGCTGCTTACCACATTTCCTTCTATGCTCGCCTTACACTGCCCTTAGCGAGTGCGCGCCGGTGTCCCGATTCGCTTTGCGCGCCGGTGTCCCGATTCACACTCGCATGCCACCAAAATTTCGCAATGAGGCACACACATTTCTCACATTCACACGGGGCCAAGCTCACTCACCACCAGACACTCACCAGGTTCTCACCAAATTCTCACCAGGTTCTCACTAAATTCTCACTAAATTCTCTCCAGATCCCCACTGGATCCTCTCACTAAATCCCCACCAAATCCTTATTATCCCTCCACCCAATTCACACCAGACCAACGAGAATATCTCGTTTGTCACAAGGATTGCCCTTTTTTGTCATTTAATTCAGCCTCATTGAATTTTTCTTCCAAAACAGGTCTTCAAAACATATTCCTGGAGTCGAAAAATATCTTTTGCAAGCACAAAGACTGCCTGAGAGCAACCTACTTCTTACCCGCCCTGCCCCATTTAGTGCTCACTTACCTGAGACACATCACCCGGGAATTTCCCCAAAACCTCCCCAATTTCTTCCATTTTCATCCCACAATGAGCGAGGCGGACACTGTACCGAAACCACAGGAGTTTCAGCCGCCCACGTCGTCTAGTGACGGCGACCTTCGAGCGCAGTTTTCGAACACAGGGATAGTGCCACAAGCACCCAAGACAATCCAGCCGCAGACGTCGCCGCTTCTTTCCCTGACGCCGCCCACCGTGGCCAAGGCGCTAATTCGCGCATATCCCTATTTGCTAATTGTGAACAAGACGTTGCTGGTGGTCACGTGGACAAACGACGACTACTGGGTCAATGTAGTGGTGATGCTGGCGTATGCCTTAGCCATTCTATACTTCGAGACGTTGGTCACATGGACGGGCCACCTATGGCTCGTGCTCACCGTCGTGTTTTACTCGCAGCTCAACCGCAAGATTGCCGACGAAACAAGCCGCAAGCCGACTCTCGATGACGTGGTCCAGGCGCTCACCACCACGTGTGTCAAGGCAGACTTGTTGCTTGATCCAGTGACGGGCTTGGCGTTGACCTCGTACGATATCAAGCGGCTTCTTTTCACGACGGTGTTCTTGACGCCGCTCTACTTGATCGCAACATTTGTGCTCATAGCTCCACGGTCCATTCTTTTGCTCCTCGGCTTGTTTCTCCTACTGTACCACCTGTCGTATATGCGCATCACGCGTAAGCTAGTGTGGAGGTTGAAGGTGACCCGTGCCCTCTGCTTCTACTTGACCGGGCTAGACTTTTCTCACGCCAAAAACAACTCGCTCTTTGCCGCGGCGTTTGCAAAGGTGCAAAGAACCGGGCTCTCGCCCTCTCTTGCAGGCCCAGAGGGGTCGAAGCCTGTCAGGTTCACCTACGTCATCTACGAGAACCAGCGCCGCTGGCTCGGGATCGGTTGGACGTCAAACCTCCTCACCTACGAGCGTGCGCCTTGGACCGATGAGTTCTTGAACGAATCTCTGTCTATCGACCAGTTCGAATTGCCCAATGCCGACGCGAGCTTCTCTCAGCTGCAACAGGAATTCCAGCTGCACCCAGCTATCTCTGGCGCACGTTGGAGATGGGTTGACAAGACTTGGCGCTTGGACCTCACCAACGACGGCGCCATTGTTCTTCCCTCCAGCAAACGTTCAAAAACAACCGTCAAGCCCACCAATGACGAGGGCTTCATCTATACCGACAACGTGTGGAAAAAGCCAACCACCGACGACTCGTACTCGAAGTACACTCGTCGACGGAGGTGGATCCGCACTGCCGAGCTCGTGTTCGAGTCCGCGACTGCAAATGTGGGGGACGGCTCCGCGTCGACATTCTCCACCTCTGTGCCGAATGCCTCGCCAGAATCCGCGAGGAAACGAAAGAGCTTGCGATTTGCCGACGACGGTGAACACATGTCGGTTTCGGACACCTTTGGCGAAGATGCCGCCACGGAGAGCTCTTTGCCTCAAAGCCCACGCACGAAGAAAAATGACTAAAAATCAACAGAAGGGGAAACCGGGTTCTCCCGCCTTACATTGGCTTGTGGTGTCTCGATAACTACAATGAATTAGTTTAATCAATGCAATTGACACCTCTCAATGCCCACAAAATCCAGAAGATGGAGACCATTCAATACTATAATGAAGTCTTGATCTGTCTTTCATAACTATGTAACACAGAAGACTCGAAACGATAGAGAGCAGACCTTAATCGAGACAGTGTGTGAAAATATCAATGTATCACTCAGATCAATTGAATTTTATTCCGACCGCATGGGTATTGAAAATTTCACATATGTAGTCACTTCATTCTCTGACCCCGACTCTTTGGGTCATCTCACATCGATGAGACCATCGAAGTACCGTCCTGAAACCTGGTTCTAAATACACGGTTAGCATTCGTAAACATACCCTCTTTCAAAGAGACAACAATAAACTGCGAACCCTTGAATCTGGTCTTGATCAAGTGTCCTATATTTTGTGTGTGTGATAGATCTAAAGCAGCATCCACCTCGTCAAGAATATACATAGGCGCAGGTTTGAACTGAAGCAAAGCCATGATCAACGATAAAGCGATCAAGGATCTTTGGCCTCCTGAAAGCTCAGTCAAACTTTCTTTCCACACGGGCCCTAGCTTGACCCTGACTTCCAAACCGTTTGTGACATCCATGGGATTAATGGGTATCAACTTGGCAAATGACCCAGGCAAAAGATCAGCAAAAATGTTGCCGAAGTCCTCCGAGACCTTCTTGTATGTCACATCGAGAGTTTCTCTTTTATATCCATTGAGCTTGTCGATAGTGTTCTCGATTTTGGTTTTATCCTTCACGATCGTGCGAACCATATGCATCAAAGCAGCCTCCTTTTTCTCCACGTTTTCGATCATGCTCATGATATTTGGGTTTACTTTTCTCTTCATGTTTTGGAATCTCTCGCCGAGAACTGCAGCCTGAGCTTCACATTCTTCGACATTCACATCAGGATACTGCTGGACTATGCCACTCACCACACCTTCATCGGTCAACCATTCGTTTTCTTTGATGAGCTCGTCCAATTGATTCTTTAACGTTGAGGTTGCCCCATTCGCCTTTTCTAAGTCGTGATTCAACTTTTGGATAGAGAGCCTCGCCTGGTTCATCTCCTCAGTTTTGTGGGCAATGAGATTGGTCAACTCGTTAATTTCCTCGTTAAAACCAAGCATTTTTGCCTTTTCGTCCTCAAGCCTAGCACGGACTGCTTCGAGCTCAGCGTTCTTCCCGCTTAGGAATTCGGACGTCTCACTCATGCTCGAGCTCAAATCCTGAAGTGCTTTTTCATGTGCTTCGATGGACTCTATGAGTGAGGCAATATCGGCTTTTTGCTGGTCGACCTCGATTTGCAAGTTCTGATACTCATCACTGCTTTTCTTTACAAGAGCATCTTCCTTTGCAATCTGCTTCTTCAAGCTTTTCAACTCGTCCTCCAACTCTTTGAGTTTTGACCCTTTGTCCTGATTAAACTCCTTTATATCGTTGGCGATCTTGGTTATTTGCTGCTCAAGATTCGCACTGTTCTCCTCTTCTCCGTTTATAAGATCACGTAGTTTTTCAATTTCAAGCGTATTGGCCTCGCTTTCCTTGATAATGCTGGCTGCCGGGCTGTTATCCAATTTCCTTTCAAGAAGTGATAATTCGTGCTTGGTCAAGTTGAGCTCATTCTGTAAGCTTTTAGTGCTCTGACTCAAGGCATCGAGTCGAACAAGTTCTTGTCTAACTTGGAAATGTTTCTTTTCAAGCTGAGCAATCTTTTGAGTAAGTTGGTTGTGCTGCTGCATCTTGAGAAGAATCGAAGAGTTGTTTTTTCTAGAGCCACCAGACAAGTTACCCTCAGGGTCATACACGTCGCCCTCTATAGTAATTGACCTTGCTCTGATCTTTGGGTCGAAAGTGATTTCCTTTGCAGTGTTTGGGTCTGCGCAGATGAACGTCGATCCAAATATAAAGGACATCGCCTTGAAAAGCTCCTCCTCAAAGTTAACCAAGTTTAGTGCTAGCTCCACTTTGTCAGGGCACTTGCTTTTCGCATATGTCACTTTGTTGTGCGGGAGTGTCCACACCTTGATCTTGTCGAGAGGAATGATCGTCACTCTCCTTCTCAAGTTTCCCCTTTCAAGTAAAGCCGACGCGGTGTCAGCACTATCAACGATCACATTGTACAAACGCCCGCCCGCACAGACTTGGAGTGCCATGGCTTTGTCGGATTCTTTGTCACGCACACTGAACAATTGCATGGCGACTCCCTTGACAGACCTCGAGTCAAAGTTGGGATAAGGTTTGGAGTACTGGAAGTCAATATTCCCCACGTCTCTTTTGATGGCGTTGAGCTGGTGATGGTACTCGTCCAACTGCTTGCGAATCATGCTTTCTTGGTCTCGTAGCTCGTGATACGTCTTTATGTCAAAGCCCTGCTCCTGGAACGTTCTTTCTTTTGCCCCGATTTCCTCCTTGTATGCCCCAATCTGCTCAAGAAGGACCTTGCTATCGGCTTTGGCCAGCTCTAGCCGCGCCTTGTCGTTTCTGAGCTTTTCTTGAAGATGCGCAACTTGCAAGTTCGACTTTGAGATGAAATTGCGGCTATTGTTCAAGTCGTCTTTGCACTGCTTGAGCTGAGACATGTACCCTCCATCTGCACCTCCTTTGGCATTCACACCCGTCGATAATGTTGACAAGAGCTCCTCTTTTTTGTTGAACTCTTCTTTCATGAACGCAAATCGTTCTTTGCTCTCATTGTACTGAGATTCCAACAGTGCAAACAAGTCAGCAGAATTAGATGCTTGATCTTGCAATACCAGGAGCTGCTTTTTCAAAGCCGCCACTTTTGCCACCTCTTCTTTTGCGTTTTCAGACGCAAGATCACTGGATGTGGTCATCCGCGTGATGTCATCAGAAAGCAGAGTCTCCTGATTCTGAAGCACCTCGATGATGCCGCCTTCCGAGAGCTCAGACTCCTTTTGCTTCTTGACTTGGTCGAGATCGGCAGTCAGATTCTCCACCTCCGAGGCTAGTCTTTCCACTTGCGCATTCAAGTCGCTCATGATGTTTTCGTGCTCTGAGCGCAAAGTCGAGTACTGGTGGAACTGGCCGGACTTGAGCTGGTAGTTATGGCTGGCAATGACACGCGTGAGCTTTTCAAGATCCGTCTGGACTTTCTGGAACTCCAAAAACACCCGCTTTTCCGAGCGCAACTTCTCCAATTTCGGCTCGATCTCCTCCCGGAGCAAGCTGCGGATCTCCTGGATCTTGGCCTCTTTTTTCGCCATGGTTTTCAAAGCCTTGTCCTTGCGGTCCTCGAACGTGCGAGTGCCTGCGGCCTCCTCGATGAGCGCCAATACCTCCAGAGGCTTCATGTTGAGCACTTTAGTGATTTTGCCCTGCATGATTAAAAAGTTCGGGTTGTTGATGTTGAGTTGCACAGACTGGAAGAGATTGAGGACGGTCTGTTGCTGCGCCTTGTGGCCGTTGACCAAATACTTCGAAGTCCCGCCTAGAATGATCTGACGCGTGACGGAAATCTTGGGCGAGTTTTCGAATCCAATGGGCGACTTGTCCTTTTCCAGATTGTCGAAAACAATAGTCACCGAGGCCTTGGTGACACCCGCCTGGCCTCGCTTATAGATCAAATCCTGGAGATTGGAAGCTCTGACCGTGGCCATTGACGCAATTCCCAACACGAAACAAATGGCGTCTAGAATGTTGGATTTCCCCAGTCCATTCAATCCTGTAATGGCGTTGAACTGCGGGTCCCAGTCGCTCACGACCGTTCTGGTGGCATATGATTTAAACCCGTCGATGATGAGTTCCTCGACTTTCATGGCGGTTATTCTGAGAAATGGGGGTCAAACCTCTTGTTATATTCCTGTTGTTTGAGTCTGGCCAGTAATAGACAAAGCCAGGAAGAGTCACGCTATGGAGTCAGGTCGAGAATATTGTATGAGCGAATACCTTTTTTGTTTCCTTCAGATTTCAGTCAAAACAAAAAAAAAAAAAAAAAAAAAAAAAATAGAGCGAGCTCGGATGGTTGAACTGTTTAAGTGGACCAGATCAAGCGCTGTTTATCTCTTTACTAGCAAGAGCAGAGACTTGGAAGGTCCCGAAACGATAACGGCTGATCTGAAAATGAGGCAACGCCCGGAAACAAAAACAGCAGATACTCTTGTCTTTAATAAGAAATACAGCAAACTTGTCGTACTGGATCCTGGTAAGATATCAGAAAAGATTAGTTGGCCAACTTATCGAGAGCCTTGTCTGAGGCCTGGTTTGAAGGCGATGTGCGTGTAATGTAAATAACGAGACGCGCGTTGCGACTGCACGAGACTCGATAACTTATGAACGACAGTGTGAGATATATAGTACGAATACATGACTAACGAAAAAAAGATGAAGCGACAAATGATGACAGCGGAAATTGCACAGTCCACACGATTGAGTGTCAAAAAAGTCAAATTTAAGCCGAAAAGAATTCGAGTCTGATTTATAAAAAAAACAAAACAGAAAAAAAAAAAACAACAAAACAAAAAAACAAAACAAAAAGCTTTAGGTGTTTTGGCCGATCATTGTTTCCAGCATGGATGCTGATGGGTCGTATGCCCTCGCTCCTCTCGTGGAGTGCACCTTTGAGGGTTCATTCTACATCCCATACCTTGATCCACTTGGCACTTGACTCATGCTCAGCAGGCTAAATTTGAAGAATATAAAACGGACTCGATTTGAAGATTTATAGACAAAGCGGTCTGTTCTGCCTTTCGTCATCCCTTCAGATAACTCCATTTATAAGTCTATACTTGGCCAGACTAGGGGGACTGAACGCGAACGCGTTTGAAGCAATGATTCTGTAATGGACCCGGGTAGAAACCGAGTGCGTAACGTAACACGCTCAGGCGGAGTATTACTCGAAGTATTCAGCTGGGCAACAAAGTAGACTAGATTTGTTTTTGTGAATATTTTTCAGAATGCTTATCTACTTTCTTCATTTGAGAACATCTATACAATTCATGCTAAGTTTACACACGGGAACGAATGGAAAACTATGGTTTCATTCAAAAACCCTCTCAATGTATTTTGTGCGCTAAGGAAGTATAATGTTGACGTGCTCACCGTCTAAGGGACCGACGGAGAGTCACTACTCTTTCTGCATTACTCTCATGATCTGGCACAAATTGAAGCCAGACTAGGAAGCAGAAGTACTCTCACCGCCAAACCTTTTATAGCTGACAGAAACGGGGGTTACTGAAGCTTGCCCTATTCGTGCTCATTATTAGTGCTCATTTCTATTCGTGCTCATTTCTATTCGTGCTCATTCCTATTCGTGCTCATTCCTATTCGTGCTCATTCCTATTCGTGCTCATTTCTATTCGTGCTCATTTCTATTCATGCTCATTCGTATTCGTGCTCATTTCTATTCGTGCTCATTTCTATTCGTGCTCATTTCTATTCGTGCTCATTTCTATTCGTGCTCATTCCTGTTCGTGCTCAATCTTTCACTCATAAAGACGTTCGCTTGGGACAACTTGATTGAAGAGATCCCACAAATGTTACTTTTTTGCGGACTCATACCGAACCGTCGCTCTTACATGCTTGTAAAAGTTATAACTTGTCCTTGATATTTAAGAATGAAAGGCTTGGAATCTTGTAGTAGGTATCAGACACCAACATAGGATACGGCAAAATCTACCTAGGCCTTCACTTGAGCGACAGCATTGAACCACTATGCAGAGCACGG
>JAKTYO010000260.1:15037-46015 GCA_030578735.1 Metschnikowia noctiluminum | reverse complement strand
ATCCCCTCACCTTCCGAAATTCGTATTTGACACTCGCCCATATTATGTTCCCTGTTCTTTCGTTTGGCCCAACTTGGCCCAATCATGCGTTGTGATTTTCTCTCTCCTTCATTTTTCCTGAGTGGCTATTACATTTAGGTCTCGCCTTTCCTGGCCCAAATTTATCTTAGACCGGCCTACTAACAATTATATCTCGCGCAACCGCAAGAGAAACCACAGTGCGTAAGCCACCGGCCAAGAAAGAATTAAATGACCAAGAAAGAATTAAACTAACGGCCAGAAGAATTTATCAAACAGCCAATTATCGCCCGGAACGAATTTGGAAGAGAGAAGTAAAAACAGCAGGTATAACTGTTAGCCAACTTTTTAATCAAAAGTTCTAGTTCTGTCTCTCTGCGAGACTTCTTGTTGAGTTTTATTTTTTGTTGTCTTGTACTCCTTTCGATCGAAGACGTCTAAGAATTTCCTGGCATTTCCTGGCATTTCCTGGCATTCCTTGGCATTCTTTGGCCTGACTGACCCACACCTCCGCTTCAGTTCAGCTTGTCTATCTACTAATTAATCTTAGCGCTATTTGGGGGCTAATGTAGGGCAAATTGAGGGCAAATTGAGGGCAAATTGAGGGCAAATTGAGGACAAATTGAGGGCAAATTGAGGGCAAATTGAGGGCAAGTTCAGGGCAAGTTCAGGGCAAATTCAGGGCAAATTCAGGGCGAATCTAGGGCCAGGGGACGGGCGCCAAACACGCACCACCTAATTAAACGGCAGGCCTGCACACAAGACGGCGCGGCATCAACACTGTGTTGTTTTTTTCGAGGCTCCATCCATTCTATTTTCGACAGCCGAGTAATCCTTTTAATACATATATACGAGGCAGATACACACGGAAAAATAAGGCGGAACACGGGCAAACACAGTACGCCACAAGACCCAGCATACAATATATATCATAGGGGAGTTTTGAGCCGAAAAGCCATTGTCATCAGTCATCTGTATCGGTCGTATATATTCAGACTGATTTTAGGACCGGTGAAGGCAGATTCAAGCATTGATAAAAGAAAATCAAAGCTTCAATTAAAGGACTGTGAAAGACCTCTGAAAGCCGACCAAAAAACTGAAACAAGGCTCAAAAAGAGGCGAAACCATTCATTCAAAGTTCACATTGAAAGCTGATTTTACGACTCAACTGGAGACTAAGATCATCAGACTTTTGGACCACTCAAATAACCAATCTGCTTAGACTAATTTTTTTTGAGTCTGATACTGGGCTGATTCAGAGCCGTTCCCTCAAACTGAGCCTGTCTTCAACCACGTGGAAGTCATAGCTGTAACACACTTCACAGATCTTTCAGAAAAAGCAAAGTGAACCTTATACTGCAACTTAAGACTCAAAGGTAAGCTCTTCTTCCACCAACCAAGGACATTTTTCCATTCTATTCTATAGAGACCTCTTTCTTTACTTCCCAAGCATGGCGCTGATCATCCAAATGACGCCCTATGAGTATACGGAAAAGACCAAGCGCACCGACCTTGCGTCGCTGATCAAAACAGCATTTTCTCGCGAAGGCGTCTCTAAACATATCGTGAAACACAAAGTGGCCGCGGCCCTCGTCACTTTTGTTTTGGGGCTCGTCACGCTAGCGCAAATGGTGCTTGTTTCGCGCAATAGTTTCTATGTTCCAGACGTCCAGGATACACCTGGAACGACGTTTTTCGACTTGGGCAACTACGTCGGCACGGCAAACGGGTGGCAGCACGAGGAACGCGTGCTTTTCTGTGTGCCCTTGCGAGACGCCGCGGCCCATTTACCCATGTTTTTTGGCCACATGAAAAACCTCACGTACCCCCACCATTTGATCGACTTGGCGTTCTTGGTCTCGGACTCAAGCGACGACACGATGGGCGAGCTAGTGCGACACTTGAACGCGATCCAGAGCGACGTCAATACCAATATGCATTTTGGCGAAATCGAGATTTTCGAAAAGGACTTTGGCCAGATCATCGGCCAGTCGTTTTCCGACAGGCACGGGTTTGCCGCCCAAGGCCCGCGGCGCAAGTTGATGGCGCGGGCCCGGAACTGGCTCTGGTCCGTGGCGATCAAGCCATATCATTCTTACGTATATTGGAGAGACGCGGATGTGGAAACAGTGCCCCCCACTATTTTGGAGGACTTGATGCATCACGACAAGGACGTGATTGTGCCGAATGTGTGGCGCCCATTGCCCGACTGGTTGGGAAATCAGCAGCCCTATGATTTGAACTCGTGGCAGGAGTCTGACGGCGGGCTTCAGTTGGCCGAAACTTTGGACGAAGACGCGTGTATAGTGGAGGGATACGTCGAGTACCAGACATGGAGGCCGCATCTTGCATACTTACGCGATCCTTACGGCGACCCGGAGGTCGAGATGGACTTAGACGGCATTGGCGGAGTGTCGATTTTGACCAAAGCGCAGGTTTTCCGTACGGGGTCGCATTTTCCGGCATTTTCGTTCGAAAAACACGCGGAAACAGAGGCCTTCGGCAAGTTGAGCAAGCGCATGGGCTATTCTGTGGTGGGATTGCCGCATTACGTGATCTGGCATATCTACGAGCCGTCTTCAGACGACTTGAAGCACATGGAGTGGATGGCCTTGGAAGAGGTGCGCCAGGCCGAGCAGGCCAAGATCATGAAGGTCTACGACAAGTCTTGGGGCCAAGGCTTTGAGGATAGGCAAGCAGACTGGCGCAGAGAGCGTGAGCACGTGTTGAAAAACACAGATATGAACAGACAGATCCATGTGGACTGGCTGGGAGTGGATGATTTGTTCATTGAAGAGAAGCCAGACAAGCAGCTAGCAGAGTTTGAGCCATAGGCTTACTGGTATGTTTTTGGGGATACTCAGGTGCGCTGGTGAGAGATCTCATTATGGGTAACCTTTTGTGGACTGTCTCCTTCTCCTCGACACGGACGATACTTCATGGTGTCAGCCTTTCTGAAGTGTTTGTATGCGATCGCTCATGTTCGAATTCAGTGGTCTGTCCGAGACTAGAATTTGAGGATGTGATCTGTAACAGTTGTGGCCTCAGGTGTGGAGAAAATGCACATATTCCTGATTTTTGGTTCATGGCTCCTACAAAATTTCATTTATTCCTTGAGTTTGGTCGAAGATGATACAGGGGTCGATCCAAGAGATAGTATTTGACATAAAAGGCCGGGTCATCTGGAATGAAAAGCAATCAAAACTGCTGGCATTGGTCTTGAGCGAAATTCTCACGAACTGAGACAACACTTTTTTCACAGTGTGAAGTCACCGTACCTGAAAGGTCCATTCCTGAAACCCTGGAGTTGCGACGCGGGCAAAACCAATGAAATGAGGCGCCTGGAATGAGTAGGTCGAGCAACCGACTGATTCGGGAAGTTGAAGCTATGTATATGTATGTAATGATCATGTGTGCAATGACCCCGCCTTGATTGGAAGGACAGTTTTTTCTCGCAGATTCTATTATTTCCTCAAATCAAGAGACACGTGAAAGAACCCCATTCAGCTATTTTTTTGCAGAAGTTTGTGGGGCATTGGCGATTGAACGAGGCCCACGTTTCCTGATCACGCAGCGGTCATACTTTGACCCCGCTATATAGTTACCAATTATTCTCTTATCTATCAAAAGCATTAAAAGCAGCCCGAATCTCGCTTTCTAAAACATAGCATTTGTTACATCCTTCTTCCTCTCCCTCTTTTCCCTCTTCCTCTCATGCTATGCTATGTGTTCAGACAAACCCAAATGGTTATACATGAGAGGAGCACGAATACCTGCTTCCACTAGTTGGAGTTGGAGCAAAACACATTACGAAAAAAAACAGAGTAATTTTTTTTGCACGAAAACAGCCTAAACAACTGCGGGAAACCACGAATTATGAGCTACAGGTAAATTCAAATTACGAGCTACAGGTAAAGTCAAATTACAATACACTGGCTTCCGAGGTTTTAGGATGCCGGAATAAAGGCTTCACCTTTTTATTGGTATGATTTCTTCTTAAATAAGAGAAGAAGAATATACTCTGGCTTCTCACACATTGCTAGTGTATTTATTTGGAGGGCCCCTTTTTCAGTCTGCCGTTCAATGATCGCTTACATAATGACATACAGTAATTCGCAGCTGTCTGAGGTGCCGGCAGAGTCATTGACAATTCAAAGAAATCAAGTGGAAAGTTACACGGGAGGAAAGCGACAGAAAAGTCGAGGAAGGTTATCTTTTCTCTCACGATTGAATTGGAAAGCACTAGCTTTCTCTTGCGAGAACTTCTCATTTTTTTCGAATGCTTCACTAATCTATAGAAGAAGAGTCTTGAATTAAAAGGCTCAATACCCAGGTGGCCCCATTTACAGATAAAGTTGTCGCGTCCAAACACACTTCAGTTGCACTAATTCGATAAACTGCTACCATCTTCAAACGTTGCACCCACGGACTCGACTTTTGACTTTGTTCCAAAAATTCCCTCTCCATCAGTCTCTCCCGAAAAAAAGGATTCACTTAACAGGTTTCTCAATCAAAAGCCGAGTTTCAAAAGTGTCAAGTCAATAACTCTCCACTTTAATAAGTCTCCAATCCAGGCCAAACCTAACGCCCCGCGCACTCGCCGTTCGTGTCGCACTCTAATATTTTTAACATTCTTGGCCCTAATAAAGCCGCTGCGGCGCAGCCGCACAGAAAAAAAAAAAAACCCATGTTCCTTCTCATCCCCATCATATACATTGGCCCTTGTACCACTCTTCTTTCTTTTAAATGTTATTCCTATGAAGCTCCCGGGTCCTATACTGTTTCAAGTCTGAATTTTGTTTTTTAACTGGCGGAAAATTCCCCCTTAGTGATGTCCAGTTGCACCCGAAACACACCCAATCCTGTTTTCCATTATCCCCTGATCTCTTTTGGTCTGCACCTCAACGCCCGTGACACGTATATGCACGCAGATGGGAAAACCTGAACCTCCGCGCTCCTCTCAAAATCTCCCGCTCAAACAGGTACACCCGTCTCCAGGTGCCATTATAAGAATCCTTCTACACCACAAACGCTTCGGCGATCAGAAAAACAGACCATTTGAAACTCACGCTGAGCGCCTACTCCGCGAGCCGCCTTTTGCGACTACTTGTGTCAATAAAAACCCCACCTTCTTTATTTGAACTCTAATTTGTTTTTTTTTACAGCCATTCCATAGCCGCCGGCACCCACCTCTTATTTTCTACAACACGCATTCTCTAGATGTCGGAGGTCCTAGCAGCTCTTCAGCCCCCTCCACAAATATGCAAAAAATGTGACCTCGCTATTTTCGAGGGCCATGCCTATGAGCTAGGCGACGACCGCTGGCACATTGGCTGTTTCAAATGCTTCAAATGCGACAAGCTGCTCGGCTGCAATTCGAACTTCTTGGTCTTGGGAAATGGTAGCCTCGTTTGCTCAAGCTGTTCGTATAGCTGTAAACAGTGTGGCAAAAAAATCGATGATTTGGCCATCTTGACCGGCGATCAGGCGTACTGTTCGAATTGCTTCAAGTGTCGTGTGTGTAAGCTGAAAATCGAGGATTTACGGTATGCCCGGACATCTAAAGGCTTGTTTTGTATGTCGTGCCACGAGGACCTCATTGCTAAAAAGCGCAAACACGACTTGAAGCGCAAACAGATGGCACTTCTCCTGCTGCTGCTGCGGCCGTCGTCCCATGAAGAGATGGAGAACCCGCTCGCAGCCTCCCCCAATACCCCGAGGCTCTCGGCTACTAGCTTGTCATCTCAAGCCAAGGTGAATAACATCTATCAGCATCGCAATCCATCGCTGACATCCTTACTCAACAAACAGCTCCCCCCTCAGCCAGGCTCCAGGGGCTCTGCAGAGTCACATCTGATCAGCGGATCATTAACTCACACCGCGCCAACTGCAGCCTCTTCAGCCACGACATTGGAGTCTACAACGATTAGAAATACAGTAGGGCAGACGCTACAAACTCCGATTCTTGAGTCAACGCACAACCACACACCGGTGACGACTGCGTCAAGTAGCAGACTGACAGAGACTGGTGACAGCAAGCTACTAAGCCTGGCAATCCCCAAAGTCCAGGTGGATCTGCAACCCAACTTGTCCTATGATATAGAAGAAGTCAATGACTCCGACGATGAGTTACATCTTCGCAAAATGAGGGAAACGTTGGAGCGCCGCTTCTTAAAAGGGTCAGAGGAACCGGATGGTGCGATATTGGATTTGATTGAAGCCTTCTCGGCGCCCAATACCCCATCGACCATCTATAATCACACCGCGGCTAGTAAATCGTCCGCCTTATCCGACACAGAGTCGATAGAGCAACCTAGAATTAACCTGTCGAACGGAACTGCGACAAAGAACACACTCAGCGACAACTTGAGAAATGATGCCTCGAGTTTGACGTCTTTCGAAACGCCTCTTCTAAGACCAGAGACTGATGAAACCCGTTCTTGGACTGGGGAGCCTGCTTCACCCCATAAAAACATCCTTCTCTTATCGCCCAATCAGTTTCACGACCATGATTTTCACAATGCTCGCAACGTGCATAACGATTCAATTTCGCATTCCTTAGCCATGGAAGATGTTCCTCGCCCTCGCTCTGCGTTTACGTCGCCGATGGCAAAGGCCAATCGCCAAGCGCGTGTCGTCGAGACAAATGAAGAAAACACAACGACTGAGCTTGGGCTGGAAGGAACAAGCTTAGAGCCCCGCGCCGATGATACACCTTTATCAACACCCAGAAAAACTCTTGCATCAAAACAATCACCCCCTATCTCACTGCCACCACCACGTCTAGCGTTACCCGAAGTGCCCTCCACACCCAAGTTGAACGAGGTTGTCTCTCAACATCGGCATCAAATTTTGGGTGAACCCAGCGAGCCTAGAGGTTTGGGGCTTGACGGCATCGATATGCACAGACCTCGGGCATTGAAGTCGGCCACTCCCTCAGTAACAAATTTGGAGGGCCCCTTTTTGGAGAACTCCGAAGCTGAAGGCAGTATAAAGTCGCCACCGAGTCGCAAAACTAGCGTTAGGAGCAAACTTCTGATCAGACATAAACGCTCTACATCCAATAGTCTGGGAGGTGGCTTTTCCAGCAAAATAGGCTTATTTAAGTCTCGAGACGAAATGGCTTCACAGAAGGGACATATACGGCATGTTCTGGAAGGCTCTGTGAACGGGAAAGCATTTACGACTCCCCCACTTCCATTTTCGTCACCCTTGGATCAAATCTCTCGTCGTGATCCACACACAAGATCCACCTCCGACACTAACTTCATTACAAATATGGATTCAGATTCATCAAAGAGAGATTTGGAATTGCGTTCTATCAAATTCGAATTGTATCAGTTGGATTCAAGACGGCAAGTATTGTTGGCAGAGAATTTGAAATTGAATTCTGACAAGAGCAAGCTCCTCGAATCATTGAATACATTGCTGAAGAGCTTGAGCCTGGATACCCAGGCTAAAGAGGCTTTGACACTTGAATTGCATACTATGACCATCCAAAAACGAAAGCTTTTGGAGGAAAACGAAAGTCTCAAAGAAGAGAACAGAAGCCTTCAAGAACTGGTCTCGCGAGCACGAGAAAGTTTGCGAGAAGCGAACGACGGAACGGCTAGTCAAAACTCTGACTATCAAAATGAAACTTTTGAGTCTAGCAATGCCATTGAGTCCATCAATGACGAGGGAGCGGAAGCACAAAGAGCAACTAGACTTAGGTTTTGGAGAAGGCCCAAAGTGACCATCGCAAATACACAATCACAGTCTCTGAATCAGAATATTGCGTCACATTCAAACTCTTCAAATGGTATACCTCCCGGGGCAGCCGCTCAAAGATTGGGGCAAGTCTATCCAAATGCCATTGCTCCCTCACAAAGCCAGTCTTCTACTAGCGAAGAATCACAAGGAGCTCTCAAGGTACTTAACAATTTTGTGACTAAATCACGATCAACAACAATTCTCGACTCATTTGTTAATGCATCAAGTGGGCCTGACGTGCCGCTACTTCTATCATCGTTGCAAAACCGGGCCATCTACGAAAAGGAGAAAGTGCCCTTGATCATTTCTAGATGCATTGAGGAGGTTGAAAAGCGCGGGTTGGATACGGAAGGTATATACAGATTGAGTGGTGGCAACACCGCCATCAGTGCTATCGAAAATGCTTTTGCTGGAATTCCACCAAACGGTGCCCGAGACAAGAAGCACATGACAAAACTCAATGACGTTCTAGGTGGGGACATAAATGCAGTTACGAGCGCTTTGAAGAGATATCTCAGAAAGTTGCCGGACCCTCTCGTACCCTTTGCCCTATATGACAGCTTTATACGCATTGGTCAGCACAGGGGAGACGCGAGTGAACTATGCGAGGAGTTCAAAGCTCGCATTTTGAACAGGCTTCCTCTGGCCAACAAGCACGCGATGTACATGATTGGTAAACATCTCGATAAAGTCAATCAGCTCAATGCCGTGAACAGGATGAATTTCAAGAACCTCTCTGTCGTGTTTGCCCCTACTATTGCCCGAGACGCCACCGGAGAAAGAGAGATGGTCGATATGGGACCCCGCAACGATGCCACCGAATTTCTTTTTTCGAATTTTGCCAAGCTCTTCGCAGATTACGTTTAGAGTACCGCGCAAAGGCTCACTGTGGCCAAATAAAGTCCTTTCCTCTTGATAGAAATTCCGAAGTCATTTTGTCGCTACTTTGTATATTGAATCAATTCACGTCTTTGATGTTAGGGTCCAGGTACATCTCGTAGCGACGGCGGCCGACACGGAGAAGGTGCTCAATGACGCTGAACGACTTTTTTGGAAGACGTTGGTGTTTTGCGAATTCTTGCCGAATGTATGCTCGCCAGTGCACTTGAAACTCGGCAGGCTTTGTGTTGACGGATCTGATGCACTCTCTGTACAATTTGAGAACTTCTCTTTGCAATCCTGAAAGACGTGGCATTGATGAGATGTGATCCAATGGAGGCCAAGGAAAGAGAGCAAGAACCCGGGGAAGTCGGCGGACTACTCGTCCACGTGACCTTCCCACTTGTGAAGGCCACGTGACTAGAGCAGGTGACTGCAGTCAAGACAGATGAGTATACAGTTTATCGAAGTCGGAATCGCATTTGAATATAAGAATAAATATGATGCATGAAATATGTACGAGAATTGATTCACATTCCTATGATTAAGGGGCGTGCTGTTTTTGTGAAAGCTGACTTTTTTAAACAGGACTTGAAAGCAAGCTTGGGTTTGAAAGGAAGCAATGCGTCGGAATTCAGCTTGGGATTGGACTTAAACCGAGTTAGTGAAGTCGATCTCGCCGTCTCTCGCGCAGGACTCCTCGCTCACCCCGCAAGTACATTGGCCCTTCATTCTTTTGCCACAGGCACAAGCGCCGTCTTTAGGAGGTTGAGCGTTTTCCACTGGCGCTTTCTCACAGTTGCAGTGCAAAGCAGCCTGCTTTCCGCAGGAGCAAGTAGATTTCTTAGCGCACACACATTCAGCAGCAGAGCAAGCCATTATGTAGTTTTGATTTGAAAAATTGGAAGATCTCTGTGTGATCTAATTTAGGCTGCAAAAACGTTGGGTAGATGCAAGCACGAGGGAAAAGTTCAGGGCTGTTCTGATATTAACTTCCAGAATGTAGAAAGTATGGATCAGCAAAAAAGAGATTGGAAAAAGTAGGTTTGTTTTTTACCCGGGGACTGCAAAAGGGATTTTGTCTGTCCTTATATAGCCGCTGGTCATGCATTTACAAAACGTGGGGTGACAGTTGCTTACGCGTCATCTGCATATAGTTGTGGAAATGGAAACAATGGACTAGCATTCACAGCCAATCAGAAGGCGCGCGTTTGTCATTTTAACTCATGCTTACTCCCTAGGCGCGCAAGCCAATTGCAGCGATATATTAGTGAGCAGGCAACCAAAGACAGCTGAATAAGCAGCGAGTGCCATTGGAGCAAAGTATATTTGATGAGTTGAGCGAGATGCAAGAAGAAGGAAGAAAGAATGAGATTGAAAAAGAAAGAAAGTAAGCGAAAGAGAAAGAAAAAGAAAGTAAGAGAAAGAGAAAAGCATGCTTGTCATTTCGTGTGGGGTTCATCATGGGAACTAATGAATACATTGTTCTCTCTCGCTCTCTCTTATTATAAATCACTCATTCCGAGCAAGTAACAACTTCAAAGATAGGGGCTTGCTTGCGGGCTATAAGCAAAAAAAATAATAAGTTCGGCCAAAAGTATTGCATCGCGGCCAAGAATGAGATGTGAGGGGATGCGGCTGAACCAGTGTTGGCTTTTATTGACATTTTCATCTAAACCGATTATCCACACATACGAGAAATAAAATCTCGTGTTTTGTTTTGAGTCGTGCAAATATACACACAAAGGGTGGAGCCGGCAATATGGAGGATTCCGATTGTCACGACTTTCGCCATCTGTGGAAGCTGTGGTACTATTCTACGAAGCGATTCGCAGCTCGCGATTGGCCACAACTGACAAGATTTATAATGATGAGAGCCGACCTCTTAAATACTGAGAAAGAGAAATTAGTACAAACTCAAAAAGACTACGAATTAACACGGGTACCCCTCTTTGTTGTCCCTGATCAAGACCGGTTGAACAGAACATCGTGTGACTCTACGAGCTGTTCAACCTACTAAATACAGAGACCGGTCCGCTAGTTTGGGTCTTCTCTTTATCCCCCGCTCCCTTTGACCACGAATCAATCCCATAGATTTTTCCATTTTATTGCAAAACTTCTTTCGGAGAAATCAAGTCAAGTTTGGACCAAAGCCTGTTTGGTGCCGAGCTGAACGTATTCTCCCACACACGTTGAGGCAAGCCTAAAGCCGAGCTAAGAATGCTTGTATTGAGCTTGCTGCCCACCATCGATGAGAACAGGGCCTGCCCAAAATACGACCGGGATATATATCCGTAGTCTCTGAAAATTTTCGTCACTTGAATTTTGATTTGAACTGAAATCTATGACTTGTTTTAGGCGGACGTATGAAAATATAGCCCACAATAGAAAGACGGAAGATTGCGAGTGTCTACTGTTGGGCGACACTGGGCTGATTTATCACATGTTGATTATAACTATCTTTTTTTTGGCCTGAACCCCGACTTTGAGTTTCAGTCTCTAGACAGACGACCAGAAAAAAGATTAATATCAAAGAGAGGTTCAAATCAACTTGATGGGTCTGAATAGTGGCTGCGAAATATTTTCACGCTTCGCCCGCGACCCACGTCTGCAATTAATATTCATTCATTAGCTCGTGAATTGGCAACTACTTGAGTACGAACTGACACTAATACGTCACTTTGTCCAGTCAATTTTGCATTATTGCTTCAGCGTGGTAAAATAGAATACTCTTTTTTTACTCTGATAGAATTGTGGATAATCCATATTGTCAAAGTTTCAGAAAAAGCCAGGACACACGACTCTGCTTCATACTTTCTATGCCTGGCTTCACATAGCTTCATACAATCTCTGTGGAATCTCCTGGCCCCGTCTTCCGGGTACTTTCAAGAGTGCTTTCATGTAAAGACTCACTCAAAATTTCCCCACTCTGCACGCTCAAATCTGCACCCCTTTTCTCTGGCCCAAGAAATGTTACGGTCAAGACATACAAAAAGACACATGCAATGAATATGCTCATGACCTTGGAATAGTCGTACGCTTGTTGTCCCGAAGAAGTTATTATTGGGAATCTTTCCCCGATCGTCGCCTCTATGGTGGAGGACGCCGACGACGCCAAGTTTCCTAATTGGTAAGATAAGCCGACAACCAAAGCACGGTGGGCCGGTGGGGCAAGCTCAGATAAAAGAATGGGCGCAACTCCCCAGGCTCCCTGTACACCAGCTTGCATGAAAAAGACGCCTGCGTTGATCCCAGGGCCTCTCAAATATGCCCATGGGTAGATCATGGCCGTAGCCAATAGCACAGCAAGCATTATGGTCAACCTTCTCCCTGCAAATGTTGAGGCATGTCCACAGACGGTTCCGCCCAAAATTGCGCCTAAACTGGCAATAGAAAGCGTCACCGTAGTTCGGTCATGACCGAACTCGAGTTGCTGAGTAAGAAGCGTGGGGTACAAGTCTTGCGACCCGTGTGACATGAAGTTGAAGCCCGCCATGAGCAAAACACAATATATCATCGTGAGCCAGTAAGATTGAAGTACCGTCTTTGTCTCTGGACTCATTCTGTACCAGGAAATATGCAGATTCTGCTTTTTTTTCGAAAGAAAAACTGATTTTTGCTTGATGAAAGCCCTCGTTTCTGGTAAAAAAGCTCTCCATATGATGAAACTGATCGGCGGACCAGCAGAGAACCAAAACACAGCTCTCCAGCCATACGGAGAGCTATGTGCAATCAAGCGATTGAAAATGACAGCCACAAGAAACCCAAGCGCATAGCCTTCCTGGAATATACCCGATAGAATACCCCGGCACCTTGTTGGGGAATCATCCAAAGATGTTGCCAATGAAAACCCATAGACCCCGCCCATGGCGACCCCAAAAAGGGCCCTCACTGCCAAAAATTGCTCATAAGTATGGACAAAGCCAGTACCAATTTGCAAGATCACCAAGAGTGATAAATTCACGATATACGGCCACTTCCTCCCCTTTATATCGCCCCAGTAGCCAAAAATCAAGGCCCCAACAGATCTCAACATAAGAACCAATGTGATCCCCCATGTAATATCGGCTGCAGATCGTCCAAGTGTCCGTGCAATATCTGCAGTGTTAAGGGTCACAATGAAGAAGTCGACGGCATCCCAGGTCCAAGCAACAAATCCCATGAGAAAAAAGTTCCAATGAGAGCGCTGCATGTATTTTAAATCTACGAATGGGTTGTAGATTTCCTCCCATGTGTATTGGGCCCGTTCTTCCTTCAGTACTATGAGAGTGGTGAATCTTGTTTTAAGATACTGCTTGGCGGAAGAGAGGTTCAAAAAAGAGACTTCGGGTGTTTCAGAATCATGGGTGAAGACTTGATTTGCTTGCTTCGAGGTAGTCAGCGATGAGCTCATAATTGTGAGTGATTCTTATTTTGCTTTTCTTTGCTTGGTGACGGGCCTTTTAAGAAGCACTATGAGCATTTATTCTGGCAGGACACCTGGTTATAAGGAGGTCCTTCCGATATCATTAGTTCGATTAAGACTGGGGTAGTGATTTATTATGAATATCTTGACAAAGCAAATGCCAGCAACCGAACAGTTCTTTTCGTTCGTGTCATATCGGCTCGAGAAGATAGTTCTGATCTTTTGCTGAATTGATGATATAAGACCACAGAAGTCGTTTTAAAAAAAGGTATGATGTACGTCTTCCATCTCGAGAATTCAGATTGAGCAGTTTGATAGAAATGCTCTCAAAAGATGTAAATGCTAGAAATACCGTGCTTGAATTACTGAAACTAGAAAAGGTTCAAGTTACAGCTGGCTTTTGCAAACGTAAATCTCCAAAATCCTTGAGATCAGCTTCTATACTCAGACCCTATTCTTACTTCAACTTTGGAATGATCAAATTTCACGCTTTTCTCAAGATCAAAATCGAATGAGTCCTCAAGGATATTGACTTTCAAACTCTCCAGATATTCCACAACTGTTAAGTTCACAAAACGACAATTGTCTTACATTGCACATTAGAAAATACGAACGCTCAGGATTTCAACCTCTCACCACGAAGGGTACCATTCTTGAACCATCCCAATTTTGCTTATTTCCACAAGGATTCGAATAAGCTCCCCTATACAAGGTACTCAGCGGCAACTGGACGGTGGTCACTCATGTAAAAGCCGAAATGATTCGACAACACATGGTACACCCGCCAATCTGACTTAGGGTCAGCCCAAATGTAATCAATTATAGTGTTTTTTTCCGCATCGCTGAAACCTGTGAAAGTAGGCTCGGACTCATCAGGGTTCGGCCTAAATGTCCGGCTATCTATGAAGTTGGTCCTCTTCAACAATTTATACGGCTCGTCAGAAGGCTGCGTGTTGAGGTCACCACACAAAAAAGCAGGCTCGTCGCCAGATTCTAATTTACTCAAGATCAACTTCACCAGCTCGCGTCTTGCCTTGACACCTTTATGGTCAAAATGGGTATTGAGGACTTTTATGAGCTGACCATTAATTCTGCTTTTCAAGCGCACCTCAGTCACGATCCTCTCCAAATCAGCATCCCACCCCACACTGGGGACATCTGGTGTTTCACTTAGCCAATAGGTTTTAGACGACTCAAGTTCCCAATCGGCCTGTTTAAACAAAATAGGGGCAAACTCCCCCTTTTCTTTCCCGTCGGTTCTACCCACTCCGTAATACCCCCATTCTGTGCCGCCTTTGTTCAAAAATTGCAAGATGTCTTGTAACTGATTATGTAAAACTTCCTGTAAGCAGACTACACTGGGCAAATATGCCACATTTGTCTCAATCGACTGAGCCACGAGTGGTCCTCTAGACTCCCAAGGCTTCTCGCCGACTGTGAGTTTCTTGTTATCATAACGAATATTGTTCGTGTAGAGTCTGAACTCGAGCTGCGAACTGGTCAGGGCGCTCTGCCAATGATAGGCAAAAAGAATTAGGAGAAGAAGTAAGAAAGCGATAAGATACATTGATTTTTTGGATTTCTAAAAATTATGCAAGGGAGTTGATTCAGGATGTGCTACGCACGTTTTCTCCATTTTGGCAGAAGGATTCAGGTTGAGGAAAGTGGAGGGTGCATTTGCTAATTAATTCCGGGGAACACGTGGGGTAGCCGGCGTCACGTGATGCAGTATAGTATTTATCAATAGACTAGAGTAAAAAATAAAGGAAGTAAGCAAAGAGCTTTATAAGTAATTCACTACCAAATGTTAATTTCATAGCTATATTTTACTTCTCAAATAGAATATTGTGCTATAAGAGATGTCAGACTGGATATCGTTCTAGAAGTACGCTTTCCACTTTTACAGCAGTATCTTAGAAGGTATATCTTAAGGGCTCTTAAACCCGGCTATTTAGCGGTATCACATTTTATTGCGGAGTCCAAATGAGTGGGGTTAATCTATGCATTGACATGCGAGAAAAGGTGCAAAGACCATTGGATGTACATTCTTCGATGATCCTCCATCACCATATTTAGCATGAACGCAAGGCCCAATCCTGTACCAAGGCAGCCACCATGTCCCGCTTTGAACAATTTGAACTTGCTGGTAGACATTACAATGCTGATCTCTCTTCTTTGTGTGATTTTAATTTTTGGTGCTCATCGATACGTAAGACGAGTTTGTTCCCAAGTCTATCAAAACGTCCGCCTCAGTGAGACTATCCAAGCTAACAGTCAAGTTGCCAGCAATCCTCGTATCAGCTCACACAACTGATGTGTCATTTTGCCCAACACCTGAGGCAAGGACCAAAGAAGCCATGAGAGCCATCAAAAAACATCTGATCATCAGATTTCCTCCTAAGGTTGGAGCTGCACTTTTCTTTTTGTACACTGCCTGTTGCCATCCACAGAGGTATGCGTCTGCCAATGTACAATTATATCTGTCGCTCACATATCCCAAACCGGCACCACACGCAAAGACTACGTGGCCGTCGATGTTGGTCATATTGATTGGGTTCGGGCTCACTTTTTGAGAAAGCTGAAAAGGCAAAATATTATAATTAAGAAAGCGTATTAAGAGGGTGCAGCCTCACACTTTATAGGGCGTGCAGTGGCTTCATTTGATAAGGTTTTTAAATGGTGTTAAATCATGCATAATGTCATAAATGCACTCAATTTCATTTTTCTTTACATCATATCTGCTCTTACATCGTAAAAGGTGGGTTGATTTGTTTCCGGAAGAACTACCTCATGCAGATCAGGAGGCTGGTATTGATGAATACGCGATATTGCATCTTTCGAGTTGGTTTGAGCGAGCCGCAGGCAAGTCGGCGTTTTTTCTGAAGCCTTCTTGAGGCCTCGCAATCTTGCTAATATCCTATATTATCACAAACGGGTTGGACTCATGAAAATTTCATTCAGAATTTTCGAGCTTGGCTCTTGTGCCCAAAGGCACCTCGCCACGGATCTGTTCTAGAGGATGCGCTATGTCAGGTGGAGGGGTGCCCATATAGAGCTCCGGTAATGCAGGTCAAAAAATAGAAAATAAAAGTTTCGAAAAATTCAAAATAAAACTTGCGTCAAGATAAACTATTTTGATCGATATTTTCAATCTCTTGTGTGACGTATTCGTACTATACATAGGCACGCAATCGCGGGACATATGAGGTTGGGAAGGGCGCTGCCCATAAACCCCACCATCGTTGAATTAAATTTTGCTAGCTGTACTTCGGCGGCCCGTTACTGGGAAGCGTTGCACCTGCCTTTGGTAATGGCAGTCTGATCAGAATTTACGACCTGATCAAAGTTGTGTTCAATATTGCTTATCATTTTTTTTTTCGAAAAGCGCTCTCGAACGGGCGAATTTCACGTGACTGCCCATTAACGTCACTGCCAAGGTCACGTGCCTCATCATGTGGGTCACGTGCCTCATCAAGCGCTATCACCTCGCAATCGAGCGGTGAGCTTCTAAGAAGTCGTAGACAGAGTGAATAGAAAAACTCATACGCCAAGTATAATCTGATTATCCTTTGAGCGCTATGAGAAATTGATAAATGCTGAGATGCTTTTCTAAAAGATGATCATATGACTTTTTTTTTTTTTCTTTTGTCTGATTCATCTGATCAAAGGACTAAAACTATGTAAATGATCGCAAAAAGCTGTGACTCACTCAAGATCACTCATGCCTTTTCGTATTTCTATTTTTTGTCTTACTTGTCTCATGAACAGACTGTGACTACAAAGCAATCATGCAAAAACCTTCAACCAGCTTCCAAGTACGTCCCTGAAGTCTAGCTTGACTCAGATCTTCTCACGCCGCCATCTCGACAAAGACTTTCCCTCTTGGCACGTACTTGTCACAGTGTTAAATACCCTGTCATTGTCCTCGCGTGTATGTCTCGCCCACTGACCTTTTCGAATCTTGCGATCTAGGCTGGCTGAGGAAGCCCCATCTTTCGATTGCCCCCGTTCTACTCGTGAAAACTTCATAGATTGTGGATAAAGAACAAACTCAGTTTTTCTAGAGGTTTCGTGAGAGGTTCCTGTGAGTGTGAGCATGTCTTTGAGGTTCTTGCAGTTGGTGAACTCGATTTGTCTCCACCAGGCGCCGAAGGCCTAACAGGGACTATAGAGGTGAAAAAGAATTTCATTAGTGTTATCAGCAGCCACTCCGATTACCTGCGCACGTAGGTGGTATTGGTAATTTCTCGCAGTAGTTCTAGAGAGCTTCTCAATCTGCTTCCATCTTTATTACTAAGCTATCTATGGGCAAATTTTAATGAATTGGTGCATTATGGGCGGGAGGAAGCTCTTGTTTCTTTCGACTGAATGAGCAGAAGACCTGTTTGGCCGTCGCCCGTTTTTCATTTGTGTCCCACAAAGGAGTGGACGCTAGCACATTTAAAAGGCCATTCTTACTACATTTGGTAGTGATTCTGGCGGGAAGTACGTCCTTGTTGAATCAAGCGGAGCCATGCTCGAAAGTACTTGATTTCATTTCTTGTAAAAGTTCATTTGAAGTGTTCGAGGCGTCGCCCAGTTTTTCCGAATAAGAAGTAGGTCTATGGGAGTTCGAGCTCTGTCGCTTTGGCCTTGCTAATCCCAGTCTCAACTTTTTTTGTCATATGGTGAAGCCTTTTTTATCTTGCAAGATTTAATTTTCATCTGTAATTCTGGTCAAGATGTTGGGTGTCACCATGCAACGGTACCCAAAAGTTGTTTCTTGAGTTTAATAAGGCCCTTCCCTTTATGTTCGGGGACGGAAATGAAATTTGACTTTGCTCACCCCGCGAAACACCTTTTGGATTTCGAAGTCGGTTTATTTAAGTTCTTTGATGACCATACACTGGATTAAGTCCATGCGGCCTGTTTCGGAGCTCTCATAAAAGATGGTGTGCAATACACTGCTGATCAAATTTGGGCTCCGATATCCATGCGCCTCGGTCAGAAAAGGGAGATCTGAAATCACTTTGCTTCAGTTTACTTCATTCAAGGATCGGAGAAAGACAATCAATCTGCATACGCTTGAATAACGATTCAATGAGTTTTACATTTACTGTGTGAAGATCTCAGCCATCTCCGTTGACGAATGACTTGCATACTTTTAATTTGAATACAAAAGAGAGCGAGGCGGCGGGTTTAAAGATGTCTGAAATCACAATGTTGGTTTTTGCAGTCGCTCAATGTGCTACTCGGTGACATAAGCAAGAGCCTGATTCAAACGGTTTTGAGTTTCGGGCTCTGTATCTCAAGAAAAAGCTTTAAAAGAGGCAAAAGTATATGTCCATCCTTCTCCTCACCCATAACGACTCTCTTCTGTAGTTCAGACGCTTTCTCATCTGAAACTATTTTTTGATTGTGAATTTTTGAAAAGCCGATATCCCAGAAACCCCCTCGACCATCGACCCTTGCTGAATCCCAATAATTCCTCAGCTTCAGGTCCCAACCAATCAGTCGCAACTATCATACGTTCAATCTGTCTGGAAGACTTTTAACGTCAGACAAAATACAGCTCCGCTGTGAGCGAGACTCATGTAATAAGAGAAAAAAAAGAACACACAAAAAGGTATATGACAGAGATTTTGCCTTCCATAGATAGCGCCACCCTGTTGGTAGTGTTCCTCAGCTCGGTATGCCCTGCCTTCATGTTTTGGATGACAACATACATTTCGTACTTGCCACACACCTGCGCCGAACCAAGTTCGATGCTATTGAGAATCTCAATTGGTCACTAGCTAGACTGAATGTCTCATCCACAGCTGAGGCGCACCTCAAAAGGGTTGACTTTAATACTTGATAATTAGGAGTGAAGAGATTTTAGCAAGAAGTTTAGTATGATATCGACCAAAAATACTCAATTTTAACTCTTTTTACTTCTTTTGATATGGGACATTGCCTTATAAGAGATAATCAGATCGAAGAAAATTGTGGAAGTGAGCTTTCGACTTCTACAGCAGCATCATAGAACGTACACCTACTAAATTCTCGAACATACTTATGCACAGTTCAACGACAAGTGTCAAAGTTTCAAAATGGCTCATATTCCAGTCGTGCGAAATTAAAGCAGGCACTTTGTCAAGCGCGTCGAAGTTCATTTCACAAGACCTACAACCTTGATTGAAGAACAGATGTGTCCTCTCGAAGGCCGCCGACACATCATAAAGATACACACAAAAGGCCAGGCACTTACTTCCAATTTGATCTCAACAAGTCGATTGATCAGAAATTTCCAAACCGGAATGCGTAATTTTAGCTCACGCTGGTAAAGTTTTCATCACTTGGCCTAGTTCTTTTAATTCTTCACCACTTCTCAAGAGGTATATCACACAATCCATCCTAAATCAAAGTTTACACTGCCCGGTTTATTCCTCATTGCCTCATCTAACTTTTCTTGTGGTCGTGTCACTTTTGTTCGCACCTGTAGTCTTGCCTGTTATCTGTGCAATGACCTCCTCCTCAGAGATCTCTACGATTTTCTCCGTCAACTTTTGCTTCTCGGCAGCAGCCCGTTTGCGGTCATGCTCCTTGGCCTCCTCTCTTGAACTGAGGTACAAGAAAAGAACCACATTCGCCGCGCCAAACACAAACGTGAATGCTACCACAAACAAAAAGCAGTATCCTGCAAATCTGATAGGGTGATGTAACATCGTGGTCACTGGGTCAGCCTGGAAAGAACGCCAGAGTTGCTTTGACTGGCTGATCTCAGCCAAAAATCGAGCTTTCAAGGGGGCGAAAAGCGACCCCTTGCCCTCGATGATATCATCAAATGTCTTGGGAGGCACTTTAGGCTCATGCTTTGCGCGAGGTCTAGTCTCCTTATACACCGCATACTCCAAGTCGTATTTGGCGTTGAAGGTCTCGTTTCCGATCCTCTCCGCTTCCTCTACAGAATGGCCCAAGTAGATATTGTTGAACATCACGCCGGACTGCATGCTCCAGACATCAATGCCAATGGCCTTTATAGGTCTCAAGCCAGGGCCGTCAACTTTCTTATAGTGTGGGTTGGCAATGAGAGGAGGCTTCCACTCCCCCTGGTAGTTTGGGTTTTCGATAGCAGGGGGCATCCATGCTCCCTTGTAATTGGGGTTAGCGACCTGAGGTGCCTCCCACTTTCCACATCCATGGATGCATCTTGGATTGCGGATCAGAGGTGCATTCCAAACCCCGTCTTCTTCATCGTTCCACTCTTCGGGGCGGTTTGCTTCGGGATCAGGCACCATTACCGGTTCCAGCTCGTCGTCGTTCCAGCCCTCTGGCTTTTTTACGTCCGGGTCAGCGATCCACATCGAGTTGTAGAGCTCGTCGTAGTCTGCAGGTTTCTCCACAGAGTAGTCGAGAATAACCGGCCGGTCATCCCAATCTTCGGGCATTTCCGCGTCTGAATCGGGGATGAGCTCGGGCTCGGAGATTGCCGGCACCATCAAATGCGGGGTGTTGAGCAAGTGGCCGGCTTTTGCCACCCCGCCATTGATCCGCATTTCCATGTCCATGTTGGCGTGCAAGATGAGGGTATATAGAGCCGACAACTGGTCGATTTTCGCCATGGGCGGCGTTCGCAACTTGCTGTCTAAGCTGGTATCGGCGAGGTTGCGTTTCACCAAGAAATGGACCCTGTTTTCGCTTCCACAAATATCGGGTCCAAACATGAGTTCGTATCTCGAGTCGTCGGAGAACGAGGCCGGTTCGGTCTCCGATAGAAGCTTGATATACGCGCCACCGCAAGTGACGCCTTCCTGAAACTTGACTTCGAATTGGAGAACCAAGTCCTGGTTTTCAAAGGTGAAAAGTTCTGGCAACTTCTTCGAAATGGCGAAGAAGTCTGCCTCCGACTGCATGACGAGGCCCTTGTCCCCTGCGAACCCGGGATACTTGTATGCCTCCAGAAGACCCCATTTGCCTCTATATGGGGAACCGTCCCTTTTCAGAGCAGAGGATGCAACCCATCCAGAGCTGGCTAGATCCGAGTAGAGAAACTGCTCAAAAAACGAGGACTTTTTGAGTTCGGTAGCGTCTAGCGGCTCATACTTGGCAGCTGCCGCAAGCAGAATTAAAGATATTGCCCAGATTGGAGCGTACATGGAAAAGGTGTGCAATGCTCTAGGGAAAGAAAGGATAATTTCACGATTCTTTATTGAGATTTGGATTTGGTGTTCGCTCTCACTAGACGGCAGGCGCGAGCCGCACAGTGAGATAATTATGGTGAAGGTCTATAAGGGCTCAAAAGTAAATCAGGTGAACTAAAGGGCATTATGTACTCTTGATAATTAAGCATTCCCTTGAGAACTTGATCAGGTAAACTTCATTCTTAGGGCTTTCTTTCAGTGATGCTTGCGACTAGTTACATGTGCTAGCAAGCACGTGCAGTCTGGAATGATTGTGTCTGATTCCTGGTGAATACCCAAAGTCTAATTTTGAGAATTTTCAAAAGGATAGAAAATATTGAATCTGAACTTTTTCTTCACCTTTTCCTCTCTTTGGCCAATCTATCTCCTCAACTCCCTCGTCACTCGAATGTCTCGGGTCAACTGAGGCCTGGTCACGTGGTTAATTTGAGTAACTCATCCATTTTCTGAAAATCCAACCTGACAACTTAACAATCTGATTCCTCGAGCATAGCGTAGATGTTTCCGGGAGTCTTGAGAGTAGTAGTAGGGACTTTCTCCTCTGGCTCCTCCTTGGCTGGTTGGTCACCAAAGAACAGCTTCACATATTCGTCTTCCTCTTTCTGCTGAGCCTCTTTTTCGGTAGTCTTCTCTTGGTCGCTTGGTGCTGGAGACGCCGATAAATCGTTTCTTATAACGATGCTTTTGTTGATCTGGTCCCAACCAGACTTTCTGGCCGCCTGTACGTACCTCGCCTTTTCGATACTCTGTTGGATTTTACTAGCCAAAACACCTTCAAGCTTAGTGTTTCTCTCGGTCTTATGCTTGAATGTATGACTCAACTTCTTATTTCCCTTCTTCTTGACTTTTTCGAGCTCCATTTTTTTGGCTAGGAGGTTCTCATTCTTAATGGTTGTACGAATTATGTGTTTTCTGACATCATTATTTTCCTCTCTCGGGAGGTTTTCTAAGGCCTTGGCCTCTCCGCCTGTGTCCACCTCGCCTCTTCTTGCGGCACGACTATGCTTTGAGACTTCTATGTTAGTATTTGAGGGCTTGAGTCAGCTCGAAAGCGCAAAACATACCTTTTTTGGCCATTCTGAGATATTTGCTAGCTGCTGTCGTCTGAAAGATCAAATGAAATATTGAGGCTCGGGTATTTTCAGTGATGCCCTCACGTGACCACGCTTATCTCATGCACCAAACAACAGGAGCGAGCGCTGCAATGGTCTTCTCCAAAGAGCTCAAAGAATAAAATGCAAATTGAAAGCTAAGGTTTCAAAACGCTCCAATCACGTGTCTCTTGTCTCGGAAATGCGGAACAAATATCATGATTGGTTCGCTGGATATGAAATGGCCGGATGGGTTGTATCACGTGATACTTTATCACCTGACATTAGATCACCTGAGGTTTTATCACCCGACACTTTATCACGTGCATCGCCTCAGACCTTCATGCGAATCACGTCAATCGTCTTACTCTGTTATCTCCTCCCCACAATATCAAATCCCCCAAAACCACTGAATCATGAATATCTCCTCGAATTTTGCCAACAAGAAAAGCATCATGTCGTCGGCTTCGGCGGCAAATGCTTCTTCTTTGCTCGCTCCGAAAGTTCGGTGGTATCTTTGACTTCGCAATTTACTACTCCGCAAAATCAATTTCGGTCACTTACAATGGCCAGAATATAGTCAGTGCCACCCGTGGAGGATCTGATGAAAAGCCAAAAGCCTCGTCTGGCATAAAGCCTGAAACCATCCTTTTCACTTTCACTAATTTTGGTTGCGAGGAGTTTCTAGATCAGGCGCAAAATACTCGCCTCGTTGTAGATTTGCTCGATCTTTGCTATGAAGAATGGGGGCTTGAAACCGGGCATATTGCCGTGCCTAAATACACGAGAAACGCCCCTCTTTTAGCAAAATTTTTGGTTGAAACCTGTGGTTTTGAATTTCTCTCTTGTGAAGCACACGATGTTTTTGATTGGATGTGCCTTTCAGGCGACCTATCATGAACAAACCACAGACCGGTCGCAAGAATTTATCTTTTTTTTTTTTTTGATTCGAGTTCAAAAAATCTTTTTTCTATGAGATTATGAAGTACTCAATGGGTACAAACCAACTAAAATAGGTGAAGGAGAACGTTTTGATTTAGTGTCGGCGGCTAGCCGCCTTGGACCAAACTTGCAGTAGTGACCCTTAGTCACGTGACTTTCTAGTTGTTTTCTCGCGCACTCGGCCTGTCCCAGAATTGGGATTGAAATGCGTGCGGGTTTTGAATACTCGATCATAGAAAGTCACCACGATCAAACACTACATGTTACGCTCATTTCTTGCGCGCCAAGGGTTGGCCAAATCGGCTCTACGCACAAGCCCGATCACTAGATTGGCAACTTTCAGACACGCTTCTGCGTCTGCATCCACTGCCTCAGCGGAAACTAAGCCCGTGTTCTCATCAAAGACAGTGAGCTTGGACCGTGAGTTGCCGGACCCGTTTGCCGACAAGAAAAAGAATAAGAAGTATTTCATTGTCTATGCGATTGGTGTGACTGTCAGCTGTGCGGTGATTTTCAACTACGAGAAGACACAGTCGCCTATTATTAACTCGGTGCTTTACTGCTTGCGTCGTTCTGAGGCCGCCAAACTCTCTTTGGGTCCAAATATAGGGTATGCGTCCTCCTGGCCATGGATCACGGGAGAACTTAACACCGTGCAGGGAAATATCGATGTAGAATTCAAGGTTAAGGGAGATAACGAGAACGCCATGTTGAAATTGAAAGCAAACAGAGAATCGAAGCTCGTACCGTTTGACGTCAAGCATCTTTATTTGGAGTTCGCTGATGGACGAAAGATAGATTTGAAGACGGACTCATCATTTGACTTTGAGTTCTGAGTGAAGAACCTTGATTGTACATAATGAACAGGTGGGGAGTTTGGTCGTGCAAGCAGCCAGAGGAGAGAGCTGTATCTCCATCAACGAAGAACTATAAATATGAATTGACGAATATTCTGAAAAGTCTCAAATGCCTCTTTGTTGATGAACTCGACCTTGCGGTGGGATCAATCATATGAATCATATCGAATTCTTTGCACAAGTAGCACGCCAACTTAGTATGAATGATCGCAAACAATCAAAAATGTCGTAAGTCACTGGTTGCGTGGTTAACTAATCGCTCATTTGAAAAATGGCATAGACGCAATTCGGTCTGAAGGCTCGGCCAATTTAATAAATACGGAGTCTGAAATTTTTCTGAACCCCAGGAGTGGCTTATCTCAAAAGAGACTGAAAAAGGTTTCATTGACTTTATGGATTTTCTTAGGCATGCTCGGTCCGCATCAATTTATCTAATCACCTAATGCAAGTCCAGCTTGATTATCTGAGAAAATGAGTTTGCGTGAAATTTGCTGCGTAAATTGATATCTTTATGCCCTAGGGTCAACGAAAGCTGCTTTGGAAATAACCCATAACATGTTTGTCTCACAGTAAATTTGAGGCCAAAACCAATAACAAGATATTCGTTAACAAGTCAAAATACGAAGAGAAAAGTGAAGTAAAAAGCGAGATAGGAAACGTACGAAGTAAAATCACTTCATTGCCAATGGTTGACGAAGCCAAAAAGCGGAACTCCGAAAAGGCTTGCAGTTCACGTTGTTGATTGCTATCACTCACGCTGAAGGCATTTGAAGACAGGTCACAGTGTTAGACTCATGCGTGAAAACGCCATGCCAATACAGAAACCTTTATAATAATGACATTTGTGGCAGTTTTTGAAAGAATCCGGTTCTCCAATTAAATGAGAAAGAGAGAAGAGCTAAGAACTGCTCGTCAAATGGGCACCGGATCAAATTTTATGGTATAGTTGTTGCAAATGGCCGTAGTACCAGTGATTTTAGTATCTTAGTCTTCGATACATGCGAACTCTCAATCCACCTATGAGCTTTCTTTCGAACTTTGAGAATTCTTTCGTACCTTGAGCTTTCTTTCGAACCTTGAGCTTTTTTAAACACTCTCTCTACAATATCGAAGGTTTGAATTTGCAACTCAAAGAACACTTTGTACCGATCAGATCTCGGAATCAGACTTTTTGAGACTCTGGCCGGTTTCCAGAAAGCGTGGGGCACGTGCTTATATACCTTATGTATGCGGCCGCGTCATGTATGCAAAACCCGTCTTAGCGCATTACCGAAAGCGGCATGAGCCAGCAAGGCCTCAGAAAGATAATAAAATACTATTTGTACTTTTGCAGAACGACAATTGAATTGATTGGGCTTTATTTTTTCATGGCTCTGGTGAAAGAAGGTCCTGATTGGTGAAAAGTTCAAAGCTTAAGGCTGAAATTGTCTTCTGTTCAGAGCCTCTTTTCAGCTCACAGCGCGAGCTGTGAAGATTGTAGAATCTTCGGTTCTTCTTTTGATAATCTAGGCATTTCGCTCGAGCTCTCGCAGGTATTTCCCCATATATTCAAGCTCTCTAAACCAAAAAATGGACCAAGAACTTGTGGGAAATCACAGAGATAGACTTGAGCTGTGGGGGCATGTTTATTCTTTCATGTCAAGTCTAGTCCCAACAATTTCGCCTTTATAACATGGCGAGGACCCAAAGAAGTAATCAGTATAAAGGATTTGTTGTCTTTACAAGCTAGTAGAAACTGAATGTCTTAGGATTTTTTTTTCACGAGTTGTGATATGAGGAGGAGAAATCTTTCACCGTGCTCTGGACTCTAATGTTTCAGTCATATTTCACCTAACTTTTTCCCTAAATTCTCTTTCAAAGCCAGTGATTGCAGTCTTACATCACTATTTTGCATCTAGCAGCACCGTCAATTTTCTCACCCTTTTGAAAGTTTCTCGGGTTTTTTGACTTAACTTCATTCAAAACATTAGTGTTCTTATGATTAATATTATTATTATTATTAGACATCTGACGCGGTTGCCCCGGACTAAGTGCAGGAGCGCAGCATCCGGCTGCGGCCTGCGCCCGTACTTTTTTTTGCACTTATCAAATCACCTACCAAAAAAATGAGACCGAGCATATGCATAAAATATCTCCGATACTCAGCTTCAACATTCCGAGACATCAAGTTTCTTCGCAAGAGCTGAGCTCGTCGACTTATTCTTTCATAAAGTCATACGTTTTGTGTCCACATTGCTTTCACTCCTTTACATCGTAATTTCTCCGACACCCTTTCCTTTTTCTTGCTCCACGATCATCCACAGACCTGGATCCTCAAAACGCAAGAAATGGCTTACAATCAAGGCTTGGCCGTCGGCCTAGCCGTGGGGCTTCCCTGCTTCATTGTGCTCCTTGGAACCTTGTTTTTCCTCCGGCGTAACAGGCGCCTTCAACAAAAAGAGGACCGTGAAGGCACTGAGCTAGACGTCGAAATGGGCGAAAATGGCCTGTTCAAAGAGTTCGGCGAGGCTCTTCACCAGCCGGTGGATCCGGCCACCAAGACAAATATGACTCACGGGAAAGCTGCGCATATAGAATCCCACGCAGAGACATCGACCGTGGCAAAGCTGCTGTCGTCGGTAGATTCCACGCTGAATTCCGTGTCTTCCAAAACTCAGTCTCTGCCCGAGCATGGCAAGCACTCTTTTCTCGAGAGCTCGGTTGCTGATTCCCTGCACAGCTATCAGAACATGCATTCCTCTAACCGTCCCGTGGCCTCTCCAAACGGCAGGAGCAACCTGGTATATGATTTCTACAATACGGTGATTCCCATCATGCCCTCTGCTGCTCATCTGGAAAACACTCTTACACAGCCCCCGGCATTATCAGGTAGCGGCAATCCCGAAAGACAGAGTATTCACAGTAGCCGTGGCAGTCTACTAGGAGGCGACAGTCCGAGCAAGTCGTTGGAGAACTTGGCCAAGCAATTGAACACCTCGCTGTTTTTCGAGAACGGGCCTTCTCGAACAGGCACAACGCTCACAAAAAACCACTCGCAGCAATCTCGTTTGCCGCCCCCTAGTTTGAGCAAAAGCTCCTCTGTGAACGAGCTCACGCCGTACGAAAACGGCGGCATAAACGATCATTTTGTGAACGGAAGGTCTCACCTACACCAGGATCAGCACCAGAAGCATCCTTACCGTGAGCGAGCCATGGCTCATAACAAGCCTGCGACAATGGGCCTAGAGAACAATTTCGACAACAATATCACCACAGACACCGACTTCAGCCGAGAACCAGATGTGGTTTTCAAGTGAAGAAAAGAATGAATGATTAATGTTGAAATAAAAATAAAGGCCCTTGAATAATAGAGATTTCCAGGATTTCGGAGTGTTTTGGAGTGTGGTCAATAGCTAGCTCTTGTAAGTTGTTAGGGGCGAAATCAGGAGTCTGAAGCTGGAGTTCAATGCACCTTTTCAATTGAGCTGGATTTCACTTGATTGACAGCTTAGGAGCAAGATTTTCAACTGACTTAGCTAGCTTTGTTTCCAAGAACGAAATGACAATTTTTGTCGGACATTACGGCACAGAGAGATACACCTTTTATGTGTCATTAAAGCCTGACTCCCATATGAAATCGGTTCGATTGAATGTTCGCATTTATGTGTTTGTGTTATCTTCGAGATATCAGAGAAATTCAAATCTCTTTGATTCACTTCGCTTCGCTTTTGAGGTCAGAGGATTATCTTTGAATATGCTAGGCGAATGAATTATTCCGATTCCGTCTATTTTTGGAGCGGAAGATGTGAGTAAAAATCAACGAGTTTGTCGTATGAATTGATGCAAACAATCACAATCAACGCTCAGAAGGATTTGAGACCTCATGCATGCATTTTGGTGTCTCAATAGGGTATCAAAAGTGTGGAGGGCGGTATGACAAGGTGTGACAAGGTGTGACAAGGTGTGACAAGGTGTGACAATGTGTGACAAGGTGTGACAAGGTGTGATAAGGTGTGACAAGGTGTGACAAGGTGTGACAAGGTGTGTGCTGGGTACTAAAGATTTGGCTTTTTCTTTGATTTTTCACTCCCATCTTGAAACCAAACACAAGCTTTGTGCTTTCTCGAGCTTCCAAGAGTTGTTGGAAAAACGTGATCATTTTTCGATCGCTCGAACATGGGGATCAATTTTGAAGAACGAGTACTCCTGCTTCGTTGGAAAATAGTTGTAACAGTTACATCGCATCCACGCCTGGCGCTTCGTATTCCAGATAAACAGGCATGACTGTTCCAAATAGAAGTAATAAAAAAAAAGTCAGACGTAATCATCAGAAAATGCCGATTTTTTCACGTTGCGATATAAAAGTCATAAATAAAAGAAACAGTCATTGGCGAACTGAGCACACTTATTTAACCTATCGGTCCAATAAATATTATGTGTGTTGATGTAAAGAATGTGCATGCTCAAAATTAGAGCCTAGGTCAGAAATGGCCACTGTGTGAGCCTTCCCACATGCTTAAGGTTTTACCTCCTGAAGATTACACATGCACCATTTTGAATGTTTAACACGAACTTGATACTGGCCCGTTGTGGAGCTAAAAAAACTTCTGTCGCGGCAAAAGGATTCAAAGATAGCACATCCTAGATGAGAGGGGATAAAAGGTCATTTAATTCAAAGCATCCAAATCAGGAAAGTTGGACCCGATTTCGGGCTGCGACATTTGTTGAGTGTGTGCTCATGTCCAAAGAACGGAACATGTCACTTTTTGATGACTCAGACTATGATTGGATTTTGCGACATTTTAACTCTCTCGTAAGAAAACTTTTTGGGTGAAATATCTGTCGAAATGAGAGCTTTGGAGAATTAGAAGAAGAATGTCCAAACTAGTCCTCAAGTCCTGAGAGGGCCACACCTCGCGTCGGCTGCCAACGTCAAAGCCGGTCCAATTTCATGAGATGTATACGGATAGACACGCTAGGGCCCCTACCTTTATGCTTCCGCTTCAGGAATCTCACAATAAATTTTGTTTATTTTTATTACGGCTTTCAGATTTCCCCTATCCTACTAATTCCTTTATTTTTGAGATTCGAATCATCTACTCCAAGTAATGCTCCTGTTTGAGGTTTTTCGAAATCTCGCGTCTGTCAAGATTGCACCCGTCCCCTTATAATTTACAGTGCCGCGGACCCAGAATTAGGGCCGCGATCAAATTTTGAGGCCATAGATTCACTCAGAATAGGGCCAGGGCCACCGCTGAGCTGGAATCTGCCCTAATCCCACCAATTCGCCACTTCGCCCCACGGTCCACCTACACCTTGTGCTCAATTCTAGAGTTAAAATGCACATTTACTTTCCTACTTTATAACTCTTTCCCTTCTTCTGGTCTACACAACACTCCAAAATTCACACAGTAACACGTTATGATGCTACGTCTGCGGCTTTTGCAATCGCTGGTCTTCTCAACCTCCACTCGAAACACTATGATTCAAGCCTTTCGGGGCCCTAGACTGAGACTCTTTCAACACCTGCTTAGAGCCAATAATGTCTCATTTAACACCCGCCCTTACGCCACTTACAAGCGGTTTGAAGGCACAAGCAGCAGCCAATTGGACTTGCGGGGTATTCTCTCCAATAGATACACTCTCTACTTCTCCGCCGGCTGCGTGGCCTTCTATTTGTACAATTTAGATGAGGCGCCGTTCACGAAACGGTACCGGTTCCTCTGGATCCCCCTCTGGCTCGAAAAAAAGATCGGCGACTACCTGTACTCGCAGATCATGAGCCAGTACCAACACCAGCTTTTACCCCGGTCCGACCCGGCGTATTTGCAGGTTTCTCGAGTCATGAACAAGCTTTTGGCCAGTGCGGTGGCCAACACAAGAGACCCGGCCCAGGCGGCACACTTGAAGTCGTTGGACTGGACTATCAACGTGATCCGGGTCACCGACGCGACGCGCGAGCCGCCCAACGCGTTCATTTTGCCCAACGGCAAGATCTTCATCTTTCTGTCGATCTTGCCCATTTGCCAAAATGAGGACGGCTTGGCCACGGTGCTTTCGCATGAACTATCTCATCAATTAGCACACCACTCGCTGGAACAGTTGAGCAAACAGCCCTTCTACGTCATGCTCTCGACGCTTTTGTATGCAGCCACGGGGATATCGGGGTTTAATGACTTGCTTATAGCTGGGTTTCTACAGATGCCAGCGTCTCGTGAAATGGAGTCAGAGGCCGACCGCATCGGGTGTGAGTTGATGGCTCGGCTGTGCTTCAATGTGCATGAGGCTGTGAACTTTTGGGCCCGTATGGAGAATTTTGAGAATAGATCCATGCAACGGGGTGGCGCAGTTCTCAAGGAGTTCCTTTCCACCCATCCAAACACGCACAAACGAGTCCAGGACATCTCGCTGTGGATGCCCGAAATGGAATCTATCCGGGAGGCCTCTGAGTGCCACCAGTGGGGGATGTTCCAGGACGTCAGCCGTAACTTCTTTAAGAGATAGGCGTGTTGCGGGGCTCTACAAAGTTCAGATTGCAGAGGTTTACAAATGTGACATCCGAGCTCGATCTTGCATTTTGCGGATCTTGCGGATCTTGCGGATTTTGCGGGTCTTGCGCCGTGATCGGGATCTGAGCATATCTAGTCCAAAATGTCTCTGATTGTCTACCTTACCATTTACTCGATTGGGTCGAATACGAAAGATCCCCTTTGATCTCGCCAATTGACTCGTAAATCACATTGATTCTGGGGGGCAAAAAGTGCATTTGATTTGATATATACAAAGATCAAGCTGAGGGATAGAAATACCAGACAAGTGCTCTGCGAGGCAAGAGCTTAGAGTTCCATAGCCTTAGAATTTTTAGGTTATACGCCATTGCTTTGAATGAGTCA
>JAKTYO010000260.1:0-15017 GCA_030578735.1 Metschnikowia noctiluminum | reverse complement strand
TGGGCCCGTATGGAGAATTTTGAGAATAGATCCATGCAACGGGGTGGCGCAGTTCTCAAGGAGTTCCTTTCCACCCATCCAAACACGCACAAACGAGTCCAGGACATCTCGCTGTGGATGCCCGAAATGGAATCTATCCGGGAGGCCTCTGAGTGCCACCAGTGGGGGATGTTCCAGGACGTCAGCCGTAACTTCTTTAAGAGATAGGCGTGTTGCGGGGCTCTACAAAGTTCAGATTGCAGAGGTTTACAAATGTGACATCCGAGCTCGATCTTGCATTTTGCGGATCTTGCGGATCTTGCGGATCTTGCGGATCTTGCGGATCTTGCGGATCTTGCGGATCTTGCGGATTTTGCGGGTCTTGCGGATTTTGCGGGTCTTGCGCCGTGATCGGGAACTGAGCATATCTAGTCCAAAATGTCTCTGATTGTCTACCTTACCATTTACTCGATTGGGTCGAATACGAAAGATCCCCTTTGATCTCGCCAATTGACTCGTAAATCACATTGATTCTGGGGGGCAAAAAGTGCATGTGATTTGATATATACAAAGATCAAGCTGAGGGATAGAAATACCAGACAAGTGCTCTGCGAGGCAAGAGCTTAGAGTTCCATAGCCTTAGAATTTTTAGGTTATACGCCATTGCTTTGAATGAGTCAGAACATCCAAATACAGAAATCAGGTATGCTCAAGTGTAGGATGAGATATCTCTCTAGTGATCTTGTTTGTGATGGCCAAAGCAATTGGAGAAGACATTTTAGATTGTAGTAAACCATCAAGCACACACGTGTCACATTCAGCCGTCGGCTATGATTGACAACCGGGGAAAAAGCACGACGAGAGTAGAACATGGCATTTTTTCACACATTCAAATACCGTCCCATATCCCTCTCAAAAGACGCAGACCATGCGGTTTAGAATATTTTCTCAGGCTTGGACATCATCTCGTAAGGCCACGCCTGGACCGCAAGAGTATACTCTTTAAACGTTGCCGAGTCTGGATCCTCGCTTGTCGCTTCCAACATCGAGACTTCCAAAGTTCCGAGCCGTTTGCGCTGGCTTCTATTTCTCGAAGTGAAGTAAGGTACAGAGAAACTGATGAATGTGGGGAAATATCCTTCCTGTTTACCTTCCGCCTTCAGCGTCACAAACGTCTCGGGATCTTCCTCCACGTACACAGCCAACTGTTGGTTTTCGTCGAGAATCTGTGCAACAACTTTTGAAGACACAATACTTTGGCTGTTTTCCATGACGTATTCGGTCAATTTGTCTCGAATTATTGGCACGACCTGGCAGCGGAAACTGTCGAACTCGTTTTCGATTCCGGCCAAAACGTTGGCCTCGTTTGCAGGATCGTAGTTTTTGACTATGATTTTCTTACTCTCGTTAGGGGCTGATTCTTGTGGCTGCTCCACTAGCAAAAGCAGTCGCTTGTACTTGAGATGCTCGTATCGCCTATATAGGAAATAAGCTGCGGCGATTCCGGGCGGTCCGAGCGTGATCAATGTGCTTGGATTTATGTGCGTGAACCCGAAGGCCGAAGCAAGAAGAGCAGATGCATATTTCACCAGAACAGGGACTTCATGTGCCCAGAATACCGACATGGGCGATGTGAGAGCAGTATACCTCTTGAGCAGAGGTTGCGAGAGGTTTCGGATGTTCTGCTTTGGAACCAAGCCCGGCCTTGCATATGTCAATCGTAGCAGAGCAGCTCTAGTGTTACAGCCAATCATGATATGGGAGTTTAAACCCTACAGTCAGAGGCAGCAGGTGTAAAAATATGAGTTAGATCTGAAAGAGGCCTAGCTGTCATGTGACCTGGAGGAGGTAAGCACGCGGCTCGCATCGTTATAAGCGATGCGCCGCGGACGTATGCACACCCCATTGAACAGTGCATCGAGAGACGGTTTTGGAGCCTATCGCCGGTCTACGAGCTACAGTACACTTGTTACTTCCCCTCAAAAAGAACCCCAGACTCAAAACTTCTTGCCGCAAATGGGACGTGCGGACTTTGGCTCGGCCAAGTATCAAGCTAAGCAGCTCAAGGCGCTGGGGCTCCAGAAGCTACGGTACTATTGTCAGCTCTGCCAGAAACAGTGTCGCGATGCTAATGGATTCAAAAATCATCTTGGATCTCCTTCACACATGGGCCGAGTGTCTAATCTCAGTAATGACGGAAAGGCCCAAGAAGTAATTGCGCAGTACCTGCACCAGTTTGAAGTAGACTTCCTCCGGCTTTTGCGCATAAATCACGGCACAAAGAAGATTAGTGCCAACAAGTTCTACCAGGAATATATTCTACAGGATAAAGACCATGTGCACATGAATGCCACGCGCTGGGGGTCCTTGACGTCGTTCGTGAAGCACTTGGGTCGCTCCTCCAAAGTACGTGTCGAAATTCCGGACGATTCCGATGACGAGTTCAATCTTTTTATTCGTCTCATTGACCTGGCCTCAGAATTGGAAGACAACCGAAATTCACGTGCGTTACAAACCGATGAGGACCGGCTGATGAAGTTCTTGGAGGCCCAGATCGAGCGGGGGAAACAACTCCAGGGTGCTACAGCTGAAAAGACCGAAAAGAATTTAGTCCAAGACCCCGGAAAGCCGGTAAACAGCGGGCCTGTTACTATCTCGTTAAAGGGCCTCACCGCCAAGAGATCACAAAAGAAGTCAGCTTTTGGGGCCCAGAGCGATGATGAAGAGGACTAACAGATTGTCTTGTTTTGTGATTTGACTCGAAGTATAAGAAATTTTCCCAAGAAAAAGCTGTGTTTGACGCCGATTCATGGGACCATTGACTGCTCGTGCTGCTTTTTTATTGCAAAATTGGTTTAATTGCTGATATATTCACTAAGCTAATCCTTGTGCTTCACGAATGACTGGGTGACACAGGTGCTGATGATCTGAGATCTCAAATGCATAGGATTGCAGGCACATGTGATCTCGTTTCAAATACTACCCACTTCCTCCGCATTCAAGTCTCCATTGTCTCCCCTCTTTATTTAAACCCGATACAAATGACGTACTTTTTGGAATGGCTCAGGCATGAGCATTTGCCAAAGTGGGATGATCTAAGAAGTTTTTACGAAAAGCAGTTCAATCTTGACAATTCCAATGATTGGCGTGGACACTTCACCTGAGCAACAGGCAATGCTCAAACCCTTCATCGTTCCATATAATGAACAACAGATACATTGTTCAGCTATCATTCACCGTATCTGCCGGAGATTCCGAACTTCGGTGTTCGATTTCTGAATGTGCCTTCAGAATAGAGGATTATCGAGATTCGGCTGCTGCTCAGCTCGTTTCACAAAAGCAAATTATCATTTCTCTGTTGACGGAAGAAGACTTGAGAAGAGTCAAAGTCGTCGGGGAACCGGACAAAAAGTCACCTGCTCTCATCATTTTATACGCGCTCATAACACAACACGTATACGTCTCTGGAGTGTATTTTGCTGTGCTCGCTCGAATGCACATTCCCATGCTGGACATTCATACGCACATGGTCATCGTCAAAAAAACACCACGCTGGATCGAGAAGCGTGTCTCTTTTGGGTCCATAGGACCTTGATTTGTTCACTAGTGCAGTGTAATGTCCGCTCTTCAATGTGCCGTAGTGGTTGATGATGCCGGTCAAACTATAGTAGATGTCGTGAGTCAGATGATTGAACTTGAGCCGTAACGGATATGCGATGTTGGTGTTTAATTTGTCCGTGACATTAGACATTGAAAAGCGCGAGAGGTGAATGAACATCACAGGCGGCAACTTGATAAAGCTGAGCTGCTTGATTGAAATCGATGTGTTTTTGTGTGCGTTCAGATACGAGGCCAGATTTTTTTTTGAAGGCGACTTGCTCCGTTTTAAGCGGAAAAGTCCTCTTTTTGGCTGGAATACCACATCCATGGGGTTTTCCTTGTCTGTTGTTCTATTACATTTCGGGCAATGCCACGCGTTTTCGCCTGTAAGCACCTCGTCTTGAGTATAGTATCGCAAGCAGTCAGTCAAGTCCACGGTCTGGTTGTTTCCAGCTGGGATCGGGAGAGAAAGAATCGTAAACGGGCTGTAACTGACCGACCTGTGGCCGCATTTATTGCAGACCAATTTGCTTTGTACATGGCCCTGGAATGTGTCATTAATGGACGACTCGCCATCGTGATCTAGAAGATCTTTATACCATCTGAGGTACTCCTCTGTGTCTTTTGCATTCACTGTTATGTTCCATTTTCGTAGATAATCGACAGGTTCCCCGCGCGGCCTGACCGCCAACTCCTCGTGAAGCTTATCGAGCAAGAAAAGAAGAAACTCTTGTGCGTCTTGCTGCTCGAAAGGAATATTGAAGTCGGGTTTGAGAGAGGAGAGAATCCTTAGAAACTTGGTGGGTGCAATGTTGGCACCACTATTGGCAATGAATGTTGTGATGAGACCGGCTGTCACGTCAGCGAGAGGCTGGAGAGTTTGTCTTTTCTTTCGATGGAGAAGCAGAGTCTCAAACTTTTCTAGCCCGACCAAGACTTGGACAGTCAGGTTGATGTAACAGGAAGACCCCATATTCTTCATTCCACATACCGCGTGCGACTTTGACGGGCCTTGTCTTGGCCGTTCATTTTGACTGTAGGCCCCCAAGCGGTTAGAAGGCCAGCTCCGATGGCTCTGGGGGTTTTTCAACGTGTCGTTTTTGTGTTCGTGAGAATGACTCCCGGCATGTACTCCGCTGGAAGTTGAAGCACGCTCAAAGCCGTAGCCGGGGCCATTTGCTGCCATTTCCAGTTGCCTTTTGGGCAGTTCCAAAGGATACAACGAGCCGGGCTGAGGCTGTCCGGAAGGATAGGCAATCAGAGGGCCTGATTTTTGGGTCTGTGGGTCAGTCACGTGTCTCTGAAACCCGTTGGAAGCTCCAGGCGCGTGTGCCGCCAAGCCGATGGCCAGCCCGCTGAAGATTGGGAACGCCTGGCTCGAGTAGGGCACGTGATCACGATCCAAACCAGTGTGTGTTGGGGCTTTCGGGACGGGAATTGCGGGCGGTAGAAGCGGCGGCTGCAACTGTGGCCGAGTGTAAGATTGCGGGGTTTCCTCAAGACCTGAGCCTCGTCCGTTTATCTCGCGTGAGTTCTTTTCAACAGAGTATTTTTCGAGAGGATAGGGTAGTATGCTTTCTTCGGGAGCGTGTTCCGAGACAGGATACGGGGCTTTGGGCATGCTTGCCGCCGGTGCAGGCCCCAGGGACACAAGTCTCGTGTTTGGGCTTTGTGGTAGCGGCGGGAGATCGGGAAACCGGGTGTTGAACTCGACTAGATCGTCACCTGAAATCCGCTCCGGTATGGAACCAGACAGGCCTGGAAACCCAGGTTCTAGTGTATCCTCTAGGGATTTTTCTTGAAGATCCAAGCTTTTTATAGAGTTTGCGGCCTCTGCGCTGTCCTTGCCCTTCAAGTACTCGATGTACTCGTCGAGCCACGCATAGAGCAAATCCACATCGAACGTGAGTAGCTTTTTCGACACCAAGTACTCGATGACCCAACCGCGCACGGTGTGCGGCGACACGTGGAAAGCATGCGGGCCGACAATGTCGTCGCATTTGTAGAAATTGTAGAGGTTGAGGTAGATGATGAAGTCCTGGTGGGACGAGGCCATGAAGTGCGAAAAGCCATTGAAATGGAGCATGATGAACGTGTTGACAAAGTAGTTGAAGATGAGAAACGACCGCACGTAGAGCCGGAACAGCTCGTCGATATCCGTGTCCTTCGCAGCGGTCAGCTTCTCAAAGAGACTTGCACAATGGTCGATCAAATCAAACACAGACATCGTCGCCATTTGCCGGTCGAGTTGGAGCGCTCTGAACTCGTGGTTTATGAGATAGAGGCATTTTGCCTTGGTGGCCTCGAGCTTTGCGTTTGGCCCGGGCATCGCCGCTTTTGTCCCGGGCCTCGGGACCGAACAATTCTTGTGTGTATTTGCGTCTTTTGATGCTGAGAAGACGTCTGTAGCAGGCGGTTTTCGCTTTGAACTCGCCGGGCTATGCTCAGCCGGCATGACAGTGACGGGTCAATCTGGACTTTCTGGTGTATCGTGTTTTCGAAGGATAGAAAAGGGTGCAATTTGTGTGGAGTCTCTCCCGTGATTTCTGGATTTACTGTATGCCAATAGCCAATTTGAATAAATAGAGTATGTATGATCCAGAGCTTCGCAGGCCGAAAGCTGAGGCCCGAGGTGCGATCTCCCCGGCCCCGTATCGCGATTCGTGGGGTCGAGAGGCGCTCCGAAGTGCTAGGAATTCGTGGCAACGAGGAAAATCGGCTCCGGCAGGCCCTAAAAAAAGATTGCCCTGCGCCATCGCCCGCGCACTAGGCGATACTTTCATGTTGATTGTGAAAATTAGTGGAGAGTGCTTTTTATTCATTTCATGGGTAGAAGGAATATATTTTTATGAATCGAAAAGGAGATATTTTCAACTGCTCCACGGCTTCTTTCCTATTTGGTTCCTTACGTAATTGTCTTTTTTTGCCCGACCTGAGCTTCACAGATTCTTCATTTCCTGCTGGATGCCAGACTGCTTTTTTTTTTTTTTCCTCGGCTGGGGCCGGCGGAATTAGGGCCTGCGGCCTAGCGTCTGGGTGGCGCAAATCGAGGCTGTACCGATCACGCCAGAGGCATTTGCAGTCTGTTGGCTCAAGTTCCAAAGACAAGCTGCTGCGAAATGAATAGAACAACCACTAGGAATTGTTTACTTCATTGTTCTGGGGAAAGTTTTCATGATGAAAACGACGAACAATGGACTCACATCCCCGTGTGTTTATCATAGAAGGGATGGTTTTAATCTTTCACAAAGACTGTATTATATCTTTAGCCTGTGGGTGTATCGCGGCATCAATTGAAATTGGATCTCAAAGCCTGAGCTTTCACGCGGGGCCAAATTCACTTTTTGGTTTTAGAAAGTTCACGCAGGGTGATTCGATTGCCGTTGTAAATCTTGCAATTTATCATGGGTGTGTAATCACGATCGTCTGTTCTTTTTTACAATTTTCCTAGGTTCGTGGGAAGTTGGCGCATGATAAAAAAACACGGGGATACCCACCGATGGGTATCCTCTATGTTAACGGTTCTGCCACTGAACTCATGACTCGGGGCCCTGAACCCGCACTGGACCTATTGGGCTCATATCGAAAGTCGCGAGCACTTGCGGGCGCCAACATTCAAAAGCAAGAGGAAGACAAATGACTTGACAAATCTGAGAATACTCGGCGACGGCGTTTGCGTAGGGGGCGTGAGATGCTTCTTGACCAATCGTGGTTTCCCGATTTTTACAAATCAAAAAGTCGAGAATTTTCTGGATTGCACTTCATGCTTAGTGCCTCTGGCCAGAAGCCTCGATTCTAGTGTGTACTTTTTAGCCTACCCCAAAGCCCTAGCTCAATCAGATTATGAGCCCAAGCACGGAAATTCGAGCGGGCGAAGAAAGCGACACATTTTTCGAAAAGCCCATATGCGTACAGAAACACTTGGTTCAATATGGCGTTTTTTTTTTTTTTTGGCAAAATCAAACATACTTTTCACGCACCAGATAATTTTACGATAAGATAAAAGTGGATGATTACCAGTGTGCCAGGACGTGCTCAGGCCTGCGTCCTAGATAAGCTCACTCGCATACAAAACATCATTTTTGTATCGCCACCCTCATGACATTAATGTTCTATCCGCTATTTTGACAAACCCTTCTTTCTCAGTTTGATGAATCAAGAGATCTGTTTTTTTATTTTTTTCACGACATAACTGACGCGTCTTCAACAGAAAAATATTTTCTTCTCCTCTTTATGTCTGTGTCTGTTTTCGGCAAGTTCTCAGTAGCAGAGAACGTTGACTCATAGCTCTACTTCCTATAATTGTCTATTCTGCAACGAAGCTGTGAAAATGAATGACACAAAAATGTTACGGGAAAATAAAAGCTCGTATTTGATTTAGTGGTGATTAAACCAGAATAGCCTCTCCGCGTGTGCCTTTTATTTATGGTGCTTTCAATTAACTCGTCAATCCACATACAAGTCTACCGAAGAAATCACATAATTCACAAAGTCCAAGAGGGTTTGAAAACTCAGGCTTATCAACTGATGCAAAATGTAAAATTTCTGGATACTGGGGGACTGAGCCATACAGAAATCGTCGGGCAAAATGCAAAATGCAAAATGCAAAATGCAAAATGCAAAATGCAAAATGCAAAGCGCTCTATTCTCTCCAAAGAATATATGTGTCCTTTCTTATACGTCCTCAAAAAGCGCGTGATTTGGGTTTTTTAATGGGTATATCTCTCTCAAAAAAATAAAATAAGGCGCCACTCTTAGAGAACTTTCCTAAGATGGGTTGAATGGAAACCACACGCCGGAATCCTCAGAAAACTCCAGCGGCTCCTGTGGCTTGTCTCTCATCGCATACATGCCCCAGCTGTTGAAAAACTCCTCGTCCTCCTCGTCCAAAAGATCTTCAGGGGGTGCCGAGGTAGTGCTCGTAAAATAATGCAATGGGTGGTGCTGAGATACCGGCTGCGTGACCAGGGGTTGATGCGCAGTGAGCGGCGGGGGCATCTTTTGAATATCGTGCATGTGTTGGCTTTGCTGAATTCGTTGGCTTTGCTTGATTTGTTGGCTATGCTTGATTTGTTGGCTTTGCTTCAATTGTTCGTCTTGTCTATCGGCAGCCCTGTGTTGCAGTGTCACATACTGAACGTCCTCAATATCGTCCTGTGGGGCTTGGTCGAAGAACTCAAGGCCCTGATCCCGCCCTGGTATCAAGTGCTGTCTCTTTAGCGAAGACGACGCGAGCTCCTCGGCACTGCGTTTATAAAAGGCCGTTTGAGCTGCGTCCGAGGCTGCCGCCATCTGCACGGCCTGCGTCAATGGCGTCATCGAATGCGAACGGCTTTCGCTTCTTGGCCCCTCAACGGGTCTATCGGCGGATCCCTCCGTGAGCTCATCAACTCTTCCGCTCGCGAGCCTTCCAGATCCACCATGGGCATCTATCTTTAGCTCGGCCACGTTGAGAAGCCGGAAAAGATCCGACTCTTTTGACCCGGTTTCTCGCTCAACCGAAATTTCTCTCGATTGAGACGGTCCAGCCTCAATAGGCTCCTCGCGAAGACTGTCAAACTGGCCATGATGATGGTGGTGGTGATGGTGATGATGCGTACTACCTCTGGAACTGGCATCGGGCGAGCTTGCTGAAGACTGAAGTTTTGGCACAGGCGTGAGCGGCGGGAGGTAGTTGAAGTGCTGGAATCGCAGCAATTGCGCCTCGGGCTCCACGGAATACATTCTGCCCGCTACTGGACTCGGTGCAAAGTCTGCGGCCAGTGTGCCAAAAAACGGCAGCTGGCCTGTGGCCTCCAGATGAAGATGTGCAAAACCAGGCAAATCCAGAGGCTGCGATGATGGATCTGCGGCGTTAGAAACCGGTCTCACGATCTGCGGGTAATGGTGATGGTGGTGGATGTTCACCTGCAAGTTGTATTGGCTCGCGCACTGCACGAGGTAGTTGGCAAGCTGCTCCAGGTTAATTTGGCCGCCAAACGCTAGAAGGGTCCGTATAGGGTCGTTTTCAGCCACGTTCGGGGCTCCAGCTAGTGTATATTTCCATTCCGAGGCCGTGCTTGGCGCCGCCTGTACTGCTGGAGGCGCTTGAACATCCTGAGCGGGAAGTGTGTTTTGAGGTCCATGACTGCGTTGGCGACCTTGTGCGCTATGATGTCCTTGTATGTTATGATGTCCTTGTGTCTTCTGGTGTCCATGTGTGTTTTCATGACCCTTGAGATCTTGAAGTCCTTGACGGCTTTGGGCTGGATGTCGGGCGACTTGCGGTTCTCGAGAAGTAACTATGCTATGAGCAGGAAGTTGCAGACTTTGGTCAGACGCACCAGTCTGCGAAATGGATTCTTGCCATGGCGCCTTTCGCGGCAGTGGGCTCATGACAGGCGCTGTTAGCGACGGCAGTGGCTTTTGCTGTGACGCGTTGAGTGTGCTATATGAAGACAGACCATGGCCCAATGGCTCTGTAATATTCTCTGCAATATGCTCTGCACGTGACAGGCCTTGAGCATCGTCATCATTGTGCAGCTCTGATTTCACTTCAGAAGCACGTGCGGGCGGCAATGTCCCTTTCGCAAGACTTTCAATGTTGCCGTCGAAATTGCCCATCATTTTATTCACGACGCTGGCACTGGCACGGCCCCGCACTACGGCAGTGACAACATTCCGCCATCTGTTGCGGCACGTGAGAGAGGGCCGGCCCTCAAACTCGTTGGCGATGGTTTTCCATTTCGTCCCGTGCCGTGTGACCAAATCGATGAGCAAAAGGTCTTCGTCCTCAGTCCAATTCTTGAGCCGATTGCACACATTGGGATCCAAAACTTCATAGTATCTTTTCAGGCACTGATGTTCTGTGCGGCCTTCGATCGCCAGCGCAACCTGCTGCCACAGAGCTCCGTGGATCTTAAACTGCTCAACAAGAAGAGCATCTTCGTCGGGTGTCCATTTGCCTCGACGTAGATTTGGATCGAGTGACAGTGCCCATCTTTTTCGACAATCCTTAGCTTTTCGCTCCCCGCCAAACGCTTGCGAAACCAATTCCCAGTTCACTGAACTTGCTTTCAATGTGCTTTCCTCGTATTCCGCAGGGTATATCTCAGCAAGCCGATTCAAAAGCTGATCGTCGTCTTCTTTCATCCATGTCTTGCGCTGCTCTTTTCTAAAGGTCTGAAGCCCGAGAGACTCCGTGAAAGCCAACGTATCAACCGAGTACATGGACTTTTTCGCATGCTTATCTTTGAGGCTCATGGCGACTCTCGCGCTATTTCACGTGGAGGTAAGAGTCTAACCGAAACTCTTCTACCTTTGAGGTGGGGCCAGATGAAGCCGATGCGATGTCCATGCTGAACGCACGTGACGTGAGAGTATCACGTGACAATATAATGCGGGGCCCTAAATTGTTTTCTCTCTTTTCCTGTTCGTTTTTCCAGCGAGTAAACAAGTCCTGCCTCAATCAAAATTTAGTTCATGAGTCAAATTAAGATACACGTTTCCGGGGTACGGTCTTAGCTTGTGAGTGGATGAGATTTTCTTTTGTTTCTCTCGTTTGTGTTATACTTCGTCATTGAAAGTTAGCGCACGTGAGATGAACATGTCACGTGCATTCGCAGATTTGATAAGGTGGAGGTGCATATCGCTTGAGGAGATTGTGAAGATCATTGCGTTGGGCATATTATGAATTCCAGATTACATAGAAGGATCTTTTGAAGTACAAAAAGTGGAAGCAGTCGCCGACCCCATACCCAGTAGTTCCTTGTTTTTTTTTCTTGTGTTTTCTGTTTGCTCTTCCTTTGGGTCTTTCGGCGTAGGCCCCTAGCCCAGTCAGTTATGCACTTTAATGCCTGTCCTCGCTTTTCGGAAGCCTTGTGGTCGGTGCCAACTTAAGCTTGATATTTTATTGTGGATTCCAAACAGCAAAAAAGTCTCTGCTGTTTCGGCCGCTCATCCGCTAGGCTGCCCATAATCCGATATTCTACTTACTTTGTCTGATCTTCTTGTTTTCAATCAAACGAAGCAAGTTTCTCAAAAGCATCGCAATCGTCACTTTTCCAATCGAGGGCACATACAATCCTGCCCTTTCCTTGATGTCGTCATTGAAATTTTTGGCACTAGAAAAATTGATTACAACTGTGCCGTTGGAGACGCTAGCTGAAGGAAATTTGAAGCCTTCGGATGGGACGCCTGTTATGACCACATCACAACTCAGAGCTATTTTCTCGGGAGCATATTCTGCATAGTCCAACTCCTCGACTTTATGCCTCTGCATCAGCAAATCGTCTCCTCTAGTGAACTTCTGCATGTTATTTATATCTGCTGAGTAAACTGTGGCTCCGTCATTTGCAAGCAAAGCAGCAAGTGGTCTTCCGACAATCTCGGACCTGTTCACCACCAACACATTCTTACCGTAAAGTCTATTTCCATATGGCAAATGCTTGTTGTACACACCCAAGTATTCGAGGATTTTCACCATGGCCAAAGGTGTGCATGGCAAAATCGATTTCTGCTCGTTGGTGGGCGCGTCTAGAAATCTCACGTTGTGGTACAAGTTGTGATAGTACAAGAAATTCAATCCTTCAACATCTTTCTCGGGGGAAATCGCCTGTTGAAGGTATTGGTCCTGGTTATCTCCGAACACTGGGAAGTATACCATGATCCCGTTGACCTTGTCATCTTGATTTGCTTCAACAATTGCGGTCTCCAAATCGTTCTTGTTAACCTTAATCAACTCGTATGTGAACCCCAAAGACTCGCATGTCTTTCCAGTCCAGCTTGCATACATCAGGGCGGCAGGGTCATCGTTCGCCAAAAATCCAACTAATTTTGGCTTAAAGTCCAAAGCAGAGACTTTGGTAGTGACCTCTTCGGTGTATTGCTTTGCGATCGTGGAGGCTAAAATGGTTCTTCCTGCTGGTTGAGACATGTTTTTGCAGTGTCACTGTTTAGTACCGTGAAATCTGTTGAAAGATCGAAAAATAGACTAGAAGTTGGTGGGTGTATTGTTGAATTGCCCTTTTTTGCGGTTGTCACGAGGATATAGAGGATTGAGGGCTTCTGGTGGTATCTTATATGCGCGAGTTGTGAACAGCTAATTAATCGTAATTTTTCGAGTATTGGATCTCTATCGTGGTTCGCGAAGGGTGTGCATGAAAGCGGTGCGCAGTCAAAAAACAAACGGCAGTCAGTCGGATCCGTGGAGGACACCCGAAATGATATTTTTTGCAGTCAAAGGCAAAAATTGTGATAAGTCACCATTGTAGGGCGCATTTTTGAAGATACATATTGAAAATTATCTTTTCCCGTCTAATATGTCTTGTTCGGCCTGATAGAGTGAAAAGTATTTCGCAAGTATCATTCTATCTCGTGCGGAGCCCGGCATTCTTGTAGAGGCTCTGCCAAATGAATGCCTCACTAAGCATCAATTCAATGTCCTGATCTGTCCACAGAGCCGTGGGCGGGTTTTGTAGAAAAAGCAAAATGTCTTGGAAGTCTTTTTCTTTGATTTCACCACTGAACTTTATAAGAAATGCCGCACAAACGTAGATGTGGAATCCGCTGAAGCCTAAAGGCGACTCGCTCAAGTAAGTATCCCACATTCGGATCACCAAATCGATAGAAAGTTCCCGCATGAGCAAGCAGTTCATCCAACGGAATGAGAACTGGATGAATTCCACACCCTCCAGCTCCAAATGCTGTACTAGCGGCAAGTCAATCTTGGAAATCAAGCTTTGTAGATCGTTGACTTGTTTGATAATCCCTGGCTGCTCGTGGATGTAATTGTCAGTGATATTGTCCAACAACCGCGAAATACACCAATAGCTGTCGGCTTCGATGATCGATGTGACACGTGCTGAGAGCCGGCTTGGGTCGAAATTCTCCCATGATAACGTTGGAAGCTCCGGGTCTTTCAAAAGCTCCGACTCCTCGGTATCAAGTCCAGACTCGTCTAGGAGCCCGGGGATGAAAAATGCAGACTCGTCAACTGAACCCTCGCATTCGTGGGCGTGCTTCCTTTGAAGCTGCCACAAATAGTTATTGAGAAAAAGCTGGTAAAATGGCGTGCAAATATCATTGATTCCTTGCACGTAGCCGCTTGCAGGGTGTCTGATAGCCCACAAAAACAAGATTTTCTTGAGCGACTTTTGTGTCGCTGCATAAGAATACAACTTCAATGTCTGGTTGGTCCGCTTCACGTCGATATCGATCTGATGAAAAAGCTGCTTTTCCTTATTGACAGTGTTGTCTCTGTTGCTGGAGTCCGGGATATGAGGCGAGCCGCTGTTGTTGCCTTCTGTGTCTTTCTCCTCAAACTGAGCAATATACTTGTTGATACCTTCGGAGTACTCTTGACGCTTCCGTTTCAAAATTGACAGCTGTCTCGTTTTGTTCGTGGGCAAGTATCCTAGGAGTAATTGCCACGTGAGCGCACGGAGAGAGGGCGGAATCCCGTTCCAGGCGAGTTTCCGCAATTCCTGAATGTTGACTGCCTGTTCGTCGTCGCAAAGCGACCGTGTGAATTTCGCTAGCCTTGCCTGAGCTTTATTGGATATCTGCGAGGGCCGAGACTCACTTTCGGAGCGTGTTTCTGGGGCATCTGAGAGATCCTGGCGAGCTTGCCTATGGGGGTTTGTGGTAACTTGCGGAACCAGAAACATCAAGTCTGGATGAAGCAGATCAATCAATCCCGGATCATGATCCTCGGCAGAGGCCTTTGCGGCATGGGCCAGGTTGTTTAAAATGCCTTTTGCCTCACTCATTTCGGTAAAATCTGCATCCCAATCGTCATCTAGATCGGCATACTTGGGCCGTCTAAAAGGCAATCTATGAGGGTCTGCCGAGGCGCTGGCCGAGCGGGAAAGCGGCCGGGGCTTGGGTGAGGGCAGCTTCGTGTCTGCTGGCGTGTGATTTTTGCTCAAAGTCGTCGACAAGTTGAGCGCCAGGCCCGAGGAGACCGTTCTTCTGGGCGGTGGTTTATGAGAGCCGTAAGAGTCCGTCGGGCCGTTTTTAGACGAGATCGACATGAGTGCATAGCCGCCGTGGTCAGGGGAATCGTACCCATACGCCATGTTGCCATAAATGCTCGAGTTGATCTTCCGAATACTATCAGAAGGGTTTTTATCCAGCTTGGAGCGCAGCGGCAGACCAGTGAGAGATAAATTCTTCAAGAACGACAGCAAGTTCTTTCCACGGCCACCTTGTTCGCCGAAAATAAACTCGTTTGTGTTCTGCCCATATATCTGTGACATTTCCGGTTTCTTTTTGGGCATGGCGAAAGATTATAGAAGCTATGGAACCTGGGAGGCAGACTGAAAGTGTGAGCCTAGGACGGCGGGTAAGGCTGACAGGATGTAATAGAGTATCACAGTACAAAGCTTTGGACAAAGGCAACAGGCTTGACTTGGCTTCTAGGTACTTCTTGACTCTCGAGGGAAGCGATTGCCTAGAAA
>JAKTYO010000259.1:0-65137 GCA_030578735.1 Metschnikowia noctiluminum | reverse complement strand
AAACAAAAAAAAAAAAAAAGAAAAAAAAAAAAAAAAGATGTGCCCGGATGCGCAATGGGTTCGTATCCTCTTATTATTTCGGGGGCTCATCATACCGAAGAATATTTGAGAGCTCTTCAAGAGAAAACTTCTTGTTTGAGGTCTTCAATCAACTGATTAAGAATGGAAAGAGACGCAATACAGCTTTGACGTTTTATGCAGAGACTCAAAGTATCAAGCCATGGAAACTGATTCAGCTTAAGAAGACAAAGGAAGTCACAAAGTCCTCTTTTACAAATAAAATGATAGCAGTTACCAAAGCCCAGTTTCGATGTCTCCGGTCAGTTTGTACGCAACTTTTTTTCTACATTGACGCTTTGTGCGATTAATAACGTCACCTCAAAACGCCGAGCATTGCTTTCTCACTGCCTGCATCTTCGTTTGCGAGAAATACTAGCCAGAAGCAATTCCCGGTAATTCGAAGTAATGAGTTTTTAGTTTGTATAGGCGTAGATGAGGACTAGTGAAACGCTCAATGGTTTCCTCTAATTTGTTTCTTTTCCGCGTTCGAGAGTTTAAGGGGTTAGCATGCATATCTGTCTTCGAAAGTTGCATCGATTCGGCGAACCAAAGCACCCAGACACTTTTTAGATTACTGCAGCATGGGAGCCAAGCAACGCGCAAACTCTCGCTCGAATGTATCAACTCCCTCTCAAGCATAAACGTACTAAGACGGTTAAGTATTTCACTCGCCACGCGTCGTCCTCAGTCCTTATTCTTCACTTACATGGTAGCCTTTTGCTTTTTTTTTTCCTTTTTCGCCTGCAAATATGAATAGCTTGAGGGTGGTATGTGCAGCTTCTGCTGCCACGTTGATGACACAACAATGAGGGTTATATTGCCGTATTAGGCAATGGTGCTTGCAGGAGTCATATAGAAGCGCACACAGCTACGCGCCCTGGAAATGCGGGGCACGGTGGGCACTTTAAGCGAAAGAAAAAAATGGTGTACTGGCGCGTGCCCTGGCGAGCATTCCCCATTGTTTTGCAGCTTGTGTGGGGGCCTCTAGCTAAGCCGCGTTTCTGGGCGATGTGGATCATAACTCAGAAATTACACAATGCATTAAAAAGGGGCTAGCCCCGACTCACTTTGGCCCGCCCTGCTTTGCTTCATAAGTTTCTGATTGGCTTATTCGAAAATGCACTAAATGAAGGACCCCTCGCGACAACCTACAGTGACACCTTTAGGACGCGAAGGGCGTTCTAGACTTCGGATTGGTATTCACCTTTAGAGGCCGTTCATGAAGGTGGCCAGAGGAAGGCTGAAACAGAAACAGAAGCAAAAGCACGTCTAGGCTGTAGAACAGAAGTCTCTAGAAATGTTTTTGGAGTGTTTGAGAAAAGTCTGTTATCTAAGAAGAACAAGGTATATAGGAACCAGAAATTCATTACGATCAACAGGAAATTGACGATCAACCTGTATAAGCATTGCTACAAGTACGAGCCGCCTTGGAGTTCAGGAAACCAAAAAAGCTTTAGCCTGTAGTCACGCATGTGCCACTGCCAATAAATGTGACGGATCCCGCCTCTTAGTATCTGTAGTTTCAGCCTGTCGAAAACAAGGCTTTGAGCGCCATTCCGCAAATGTGCGTCTACGAAATACGGCGGGACTTACGGCCTTCTGGATGTGTCATTGATAATTTTCTCCTACAAGTGTTAGGTCAGCGAATGTGTCAATTAAGCTGCCTCGATTCATGTTGAGCGACCTAATGCCCCGCAGAAAAACAATTCTCAAGTTGAAGTCCTATTGTTGCAAATGTGAAATATAATTTCGAAGAGAAAGGGGCTAGGAATTTGGCTTTTTTTTTTTTTTTTTTTTTGTGTGGACAGTACCGTGGACTTGGCAAAGCAGTTGTCGAAGCACGCGGGTCTAAAGCTCGGCGGTGCCTTACTTTGGCGCGTAGTCTTTATTTCCTCAATGGTAGCCTATGGAATACGCTATGGCACCAGCAGGAACTCTCGCATGAGTGACTCCGTGGCATGCATACATACTGCACATAGTGAAGGAAGATATGAAATAGCCCAATAAACCTGGTACAGCCTCACCTTACAGTGCACACGAGAGTGTTGGAGCAGGTGTAATGCATTATCTTGTACGCTCTACTAGAAATAAAATGCCTCGTGAAAGTCTTCCCGGTACAAGCATATCTACTGCGTATGAGATCTTGTAATTCGAGTGACAATAATGAATGATACCCGGTGCCTGCATAAACATTCAACGCCTAGCATTATCTCCGCTCACCGCATTTCCCCAGTTTTCCCGATTGGGCTTTCTTTTGCCAGCGTGTATCACCTCCCGACCCCAGAAAATATAAAAGAAATCCAGATCCAGCAACCGCAAGATGTGACTCCCTTTTGATTTGTATTGCGACTTTCAATATCTCTTGTGTGTTCATCCCCTTGTCAATCCGACAACGAATTAATAAAGTCTGCCTCTTGGTTCCGCGCGTACTCGCAGAATTTTTTCATCCGAAGCTCGACGGACCGTGTTTACAGATTTCAGACTTTGGCTTTGTCTAGCACACTTCTTCAGCCATTTTCAATATAGCCTCCATCTAGATTACGGCACATTAGGTCTTAAGAAAATTTTCCAGGCCATTATTTATTTCCAGCAAAATTCTCATAAATTACAACCGCAATACCAAAATCCCGCTCTTCATGTCTTCCACAGCTACTACGACCCGAGAACTTGCGGGGATTGTGCCCGCTAATATGAATCTTAACGTTTTCAGCCACCCGCCAGTAAAACAAAGAATCCTTGAAAACACTACTCTTGAGGCACACTTGATGCCGGTGATCACTTCGGCGAAAACGTCGGGGCCTCAACCTCAGCTTTCGGACGATGAGGACATTTTCAACCTTGATATGGTGACGATGGACATGGACTTCGAGCAGGCTTATAACATGTACACACAGATCCAACAGAAAACCGCGTTGCTGGAAGTAGAGGACCTCCAAAGAGCCCAGCAGCTCAATCACGGCCAGTCATATGGAGGTCACAGGCAAGGACAAAAAAAGCATATTTTTGATGGATCCACGTTTCTGCCTTACGATTCGGGTTACGAAACTTTGGGAAAGGACTGGATCCAGACCCCAAAGCAATGGTACGGTAATCCCAGGTCCCACAGTCACGCCCACGTGTTCCCGGACTTCGCCACAAACCACACTGGCAACCTCAGTATTTCGACATCTCAGGAAGATATGCATAACGCGGGTCGTCATGTATCACTTCCTAATTTGACGAGGGAGCCTTTGATCACTCCGCCAGGAGAGTCCATTGAAGAGTTGGGTGAGACCTTTGCTGGCCCGCATGCACAGCTAACTAGACTGGAAAAGGAGTTTTTTGCGGGTCACGAGGATGGCGAGGACGTCGATCAGTTTTTCTCAACGACGGAGTCCAGCGCCTTGGACAAGTTTTTGGACAACTTGGCGTTTTCCTCCGAGGTCAATCCCCTCGAATTTTACCATCAGAATCAGCCCAAGATTCCTCATATGTTTGAGATGCAGACGATGGGCCAAGATGAGCAATACAACTCAGCTGACTCGCTCAAGACACACGCTACAAGTGCTTTTCAAGACTACCTGGGCCACAATGCGAGGCCCTTCAGTCTTAGCGAATATGGCAATTCGCAACTTCAGACACCACATGCGTCGTTAACCCCAGTTCAGACTAAGCGATCGCGTGAAGCTTCGGTGACCTCCGAGACCTCGTTGAAGAAGAGAAAAAAGAGCACAAAGCCCCTCCTCAGCTTGACGCAGAAGAGGCTTAATCATTCCCATCTGGAGCAGAAGCGCCGGTTGCTTTGCAAAGAGGCGTATGATAGGTGTTTGAGGTTGGTGACCAATGTCGATGACTACAAGAATGAGTTGGTGTCGGCTAGTACTAGCAAAAAACCCAAGAAAAAGTCTAAGCGGAAACAGCTCAACAAAGATGGCTTGCCCAATTTATCCAAGCATTCGGCCTTGCTCAAGATCAGCGGCGAAATCATGAAGATCCAAAACAAGAACGAGCAGTTGCGCAAGCTCCTTCAACAGTCTTGAATAGATTCCAAATTCTAACGATATTTATTACTCAACAACTTCTAGAAAGTGTTCGAATAGACAAAAGCCCCTTTTGAATTACTCTTACAGAAGCTTTCGGAGGAACTCATGATTAGTAGAGCGGGAATTCACAAATCTTAGACAGTACAGCAAATTTTTGTGCATCTCGCAACTAATCCATAGATTTTTTCTTCTCAATTCGTAATCCGCGCTTTCTCGAGATATTGAACCCCTTATCCGAACTTTCAAGCAATTGAGTAGTCTGCGCTCGGGTACCCTTAGTCAAAGACCTGCACCATTATCCATCCTCTGGGTCATTTCGTGCACGCATGCATAAATCTTTTGCAACTGAAGCTGTACTTCTTAGCCAAGCGTGCGAGGGAATTGTACAGTGATTTTAAGCGACGGGCTTAGCTTAGTAGCGTAACAGCAAGAAATATGCATTGCTGCAAAAATCGCCTCCCAGTTGGAAATACCAAATCGTGTTTCAGGTTTGAAAAGCAATAAATGTTTATGTGTCCTCCCCGCTTCTGTCAATTTGTATAAAAAGAGCCATGTTCCCGCGTATGCCTGAGACGCGGACGCGGCCCGCCAAGCGCGAGGTTCAAATCTTACTTTTTTTCCATGGACCTGTCGCGGCAGTCCGCCGTCAGAAACATCGTCTTTCAAGGCTTGTAAATTTTTTGATCCCGAAGTTCGTTCAGAAAAACATCATTTCACATGCCCTCCACGAAATCAGCTACACCCTCGGTGCCTCCAGGGCATGCCACAGAAGCGTTACGTATCGGAACAGCCGATGAAATCGCAGCGTTAGCAAAACTCACGCCAGTTGTTCTTCCAAATGACGCGCTAGTCGCGTCTCTCCAAGACAGTCATCCGAATGATCCCCGCTGGCGGCTGTTTAGAAATGATCCCAATTATTTGTATGTTGTGAACTGGCTTTATCAGTGTAGAGGATACATCAGACTCGCCAGCGAGCACTTTGACACAGACCTCTTCGAGATCGAGCTATTCGAACTAGTCAACCCGCCGCCCGTGGATGATATGGCTTTGCTCATCAACAAAATCAGGCTAGCGTTGATCAGCAAAGTCCATGGCAAAAAAATTCTGTCTTTGGCGATGTTTGAGACTCTTTTCCGTGTGTATTTCGGCATAGAAACGCCTTTATCTGGGCCTCCTGAGCAGGAAAAATCTGGCGATACGCCGTTGGTCTCTGATGCGAGCAGCTTACCGTCTTTTAATGATTTGTACATTGATGAAAAGCTTAGCATATTGGCTATATTGATCACAGAGGTCTCGCTGTACCCTGATTTTCGTGATTTCATGGACAAGTCCAAAATTCCGCCAGAAAGCTTGAGAGTTACTTCCATTGCCAAAGTGAGTACGCGTAGCCCCGACAAAGGAGAAGACTATATTTTGCTCTTTGATGATACTGCCTTATACAAACGAACGGTGTCTGCGCCTGAGATGATCATACCCAAAAGGAGAAAGTTGTCACCCCAGGATCCCGAGACGTACTATCCATCAGAGTTATTTGATGTATCTTCGGTCGAATATGAGCTCATTTTTAAAGACATATACGAGCTTGACACTGTCATCAAGAGTTTACTGAAAAACAAGAAAGTTAAACATAATAAAACAGTTTTGGATGTCATCAACACAAGCCTGTTCATATCTAACGTGTTCTCTTACGAGATCAAGAAGAGGAAAATTATTTTTGGGCGGAAAAAAGTCTTCGAGATGGCACGTCTTTTGGCAACAAGAAAAAGATCCTCGCGTTTAGAAGCTAAAGAAAAGCAAAAATATCTTGAAGATCAAGAGAGAAAAGCTCAAGAATTGGAGGACTTGCAATATGCCACGTCTCGGCGTTCGCAACGGGCTCAGAATTTGCAAGAGCAGAAGTTAAAGATGGACTTCACAGCCGGTCTTTCGCGAGGTGAGAGACTTTCTCTTCGCAAAGAAAAAGGAGAGGATGCTTCAGTGGTTCTGGACGAGAATGGTCTTTTGAATTCTTTTCCTGCCTCAATGACCGACCCCGAACTGACTCAATGCCATAGTCTGGAAACAGAAACTCCCGACACACAGCTGACAGGTGACGGTGTGCCTGCGGCTCCAACTGCGGCTGAAAAACCGTTACATATATCTGACTCAAATACCAGTGTAAGTGAGTCGAAAGAAAAACCTGTCATTTCGAGTGAAGTCAACGAAGAAACTCAATGAATTCAATGGAGTGAGCAAGTTTCAATGGCAGTTTGTCGCAACAAAATTGTGTGGCCGTGAATTTTGGTCTTCGTTTTTTCGCCACAGCTAGTTTCTAGCTCTTTAATGTGGTGTCAAGTAATCCAGCTCGAGAATTCTAAGCACAGACAATATTTCTGTCATAGTTCACATTGACGGTGATCACCCTACTCTGCAAAGATAAAGGAGCCATGCTGACAAAAACAAGTTTGTTTCGGCATGAAATTTCATTCGTCTTTCTAAACTAACTTACATGCACAAATTTGCGCTTAATGCTTTCGATATCTTCTTACCGAACTTTGAGGCTCAACTTTGTTTTCTTATCTGCTCACAAATTGATGGTACCAGCAGAAAATCAGCACTAAAACATCTCAATCCTACTTAGATAAACATGAATGCAAGGAAAAGCGAGTTCAAAAATCTCGCAGCGGCATTTTTGAATATTGCTTTGAGCTGGTCGCCCAAAAATATTTTTTCTTGTGTTGGCGCATATAAGATAACTTGAAGAAGATGACACGAAAATCTTTATGCCTGGAATTGAACCCTTCTAATGGGTTGACAACTTTATCGTTTTGCCGTTAAAAATGGATTTATCTGTTTTGAAATACTATTTATTGATTTGTTGATCATTGGACTTCATATACCGACGAAGCTTTATCAGAATTTAGGTCATTCTATGCGTGGTTTATTCTCACGCCTCGTTTGTGAAATGTCGATTGATCCCTTCGTTGTATTGGCTTACGTTATGCAAGTACAGAGCAACCTTAACATACCGAGGTCTTGTGCACACACTCGTGATCGTGAGCACATTCAAGCAGTCACGTTCAAACTTATCTTTCGTCTTTTCAGCATTTGGGTAATGTGAGAAAGATGCTGAAGATCAAAATTGCTGAAGAATACATGAAGAGGATCGCAACGGCAAATTCATCAAAAACTAATTCAGCATGTCTTCGATTGCCCTCGGAAGGAGGCCGCGCCTCAGCATATCTCTGATATGGTGGAGGCGATGTGTTCGAAAGATACTCGTCATTTATCGCTTCGCCAAATATTGTATGAGCTTGAGCAGCAGATTCGTAATACAGAGGGGGCCCCGGATTTGCCATCCTTGAAGAATTTACTTTCATACAATCTACTGACTCATATATCATGAAGATTTCGAAAAGGAAGTAAGCTTTCATTTTGAGCAATAAGCTGGATTTTAGCTGCTATATATTCAGTGCAAATAACATAGTCTGGTGAGTTAGTTTAATTTGGTATGCGTAATTAATTTTCTGTCGGCCGACCTTTGAACAAGCAAAATAAACACATGTCCAAATGAGCAGGTGAATTCAAAAGCGTGCCTCAATCTAATCATATAACATTATAAGCATTGTTTCACCATACATTTTTTTCACATACATTCCGATTCCGATTCAAACACACAAGAGATACGCTTCGGCCTCGGTCAGTCTTGACCGTCGCGACCCCGATGCAACATTTAAGTACAATGCGCTGGAAGTATATAAATGGTCTATTAGAAAAATCTGAGGTTGCGGTATTTGCCAAGTCAAGTGCCTCAAAACTTTGAGCTTGTTGGACTCTATGAACAAGCCTACTACAAATTTAACTCTTCCAAAATCTGACTGGCCAACGTTTTGTAGTTCCAGGTATTACCCAAGGTCTTTTTGAACTGTACACCGTACAAGCCGACAAGAGGGACCTTCACGATGTTTATCTCAAACTTCAACGGAGTTTTGCGCACACTCTTTTTCTGTGCTTCATCCTCGCTAAAAACACTATTCGATCGTTGGTGTCTAGCTCTCTGCTCAATTCGGGACGACACAAGCATATCGCTTCCTCCCCCGTTCAAGTCGCCATTTACGGAATCCATGGAGGAATCATCATATGAAAGCTTTCTCATGTGAGCAAGAGTCTCCTCATCGATGTCACCGTCCTCAATCTCACCATTAGCCGCCAAAATTCTATTAATTTTGGCAGCTGCGGGAGTGTTTGGTGGCATTAATGTTTGCGAGCCATTCTTTTTTCTATAATTCTGTAGAAATGTTTGACCAATCGAAAACTTTCTTCTATGACCGAGATTCATCGAGTTTGACGATCTGTGACCTTTAGTGTTGCTGGTCGGCGAAGTAATCTGCGATGAGCCATTCCCTTTTAGAGAACCCTGTCTGCTGAGATGTTTCGATGCGCTCTGTTGAGGGGTGACTATCTGAGGAATCTGAATCGACCCTTTATCGTGTGAGAGGGTTTCTTTCTGCTCAAAACCATCCTTCAGCTTCTTCAATGACCCCGAGGACAGATCAAATGCGTTACCGTATAAGCGCTTCTCTTCGCTGTTCAAGTCCAGCCTATACTCGTCGATGATGGTGCTCGCCGTGGGCGTAACGTTTTCATTTGAGGCGACTGTTTGAGGTGGTTTCAAGCTGGTATGCACACAAATGAATCCACCCTTCACTTCCTGAAACTTGACTCCAAGTTTGCTTAATGCACTGAGGATATTATATCTTATCACAGGCAATGGCTTTGTTGAAGTCGTTTGCACGCTGAAAAAGCCCTTGAGGAAAAGCGTCTTTGGGTATTCAATCGAGGGCATTGTGTCCCGCTTCGCGTTGTTGAATTGCTCAATTATCTGCGCCTCGGACATAGGTGGAATATAGGAAACAGACTTTTCATCAAGTGTCACGTCGTCAAACAACCCTGCTTCAAGATCACCGATATTTCCATCGACCCCTTCATCACTGTTTTGAGCTGCCATGGAATTTGGTAGAGCAGGTTTACTTTTGCCACTTCTGTAATAGGCGGAGTCCTTTCTTGCGTGCAGGCCAAGTGATTTCGCTCTAGCCGTAGGATGAAATGAAGGTTTGACTTGCAAGTGTGACTGCTTATCTTCATTTGGCACCCGAGCTTCTGCTTGCGTTCCACTTCTTATCTGTGCTGCGTTGATGTTTGGCAATGGAGGAAGGTACTCCAGAGGTATATATCCATGTGGTTTACCGGCTGTGGACTTAGAGCGGCCGTGTTGTCTGTAAGTTGAAGTTTCGACTTTGAGGTTATTATTTTTATTCTGAGGATGATCTGTTTTTAACTCAGCCCTCGAGTCAGACTTCTCCTTTGCAGTGATTTTCATGCTCACTCCTCGGCGCACAAACAGATCCGTTGAGGGCACGCTGGGTCTTTCGCGTGAATGTGACGTTGAACTTGTCCCTTGCAGTGAGGTTTGCGGAGAAATAGTCTCTACAAAGCGGCTCTCCTTCACGGGCGATGACACTTTCGTTGGTGAAGGGCTTCGATCATTGTGTCTCTTGCCTGACATCTTTCTCAAAAGACCGTTGAAGCCAGCAGCCTTTCCGGCATTTGGGTCTAAAGTATCAGGAATGTTGATCAGAATTTTTGGGCTCTGTTGTTGGTGTTGGTGTTGTTGTTGCAAGGGTTGAGTTGTCAAGTCTTCACGGCGCGAAACACCGGATGGCAGATCCATGATACTTGCCTTGAAAGATGTGTGAGCCTGTTCGGGGAAAGGAAGCGTAGGTGTATTCTGCTGAGGAGGCGGCGGTGGAGATCTGGGCTGCGACATGCTCGAGCCGGTATAGCCTGGGTTAAAAGGATTAGATTGCTCTGCTCTACTAAGTGACAGCTGTCTTGATGGTAACTTCCCTGAGTTTTCGCCCACAGTGAACAGTTGAACATGCTTTTGTGATGGACTTCTCAATTGCGAGAATGAGGAATTGCCATGAGCAGAGTGAACTAAGGATGCATCAGAATATTGCTGGCGCATGTGAGTTTTGAGCGCCTCTTCCTTCGCTCTCTTCCTCTTTTTCATCTCATCCACCAAATAGTAAATAGATATGAGCGGATGAAAGCCGTAAACTGGGTCAGCTCCATCAGCTTGCCAATGCTGGCCTTGTTTGGCTCTTCTGTACCATTCATCTGAGCTTGATTGATATTCTGGACTTGTGATGATAGCAGTGAGCTCCTCGGTTATAGCTGGTGCGGATCCGAGATCAAGAGACGATATGGTTTGAATGATTTGAGGGTCTAAAGGTAAATTGAGCGGAATACGCTTGGGGGTATAGCTTGGCGCAGCGTAATCGAAGCCTTTATTAATCCATGGATGCTGCATGACTTCCGCAAGCGTGGCTCTTTTCGCAGGATCGACGACAAGCATCCTTGATAGTAAGGAAACGCACTCCCTTGAAATGAATGTTGGATACTCAACATTACCTTTCTTGATTTTTTCGTGCAAAGCCGAGACCACTGGATCATCAAATGGCACCTTTCCACAAACAAGAACATAAAGGACCACCCCAAACGACCAGACGTCGACCTCAGGGCCTGTATAGGGTCTGGCGCATAGAAGCTCGGGAGCAGCAAAGTATAAGGAACCGCAATATGTCTTGAGCAAGTGGTGAGGTGTATACAAGTTGGACAAGCCAAAATCAATAATTTTGATTTCGCCATCTTTGTTGATCATGATGTTTTCAATCTTGAGGTCACGATGCACAACATTGTTTTTGTGGCAGTAGTCAAGAGCAGAGCCAATTCCGCGAGCAAACTTCCTCGCGTATTTTTCGTTTAAGGAGCCATGCGAGACAATATAATCAAGAAGCTGGCCGCCTTCCACATACTCAAAAAGCATGTAATAGTGATTAGTCATCGGCACCATTTCGTAAAGCCGACAGATGTGGGGGTGGAATAGCAAGCGACCCAAGGCACCTTCGCGAACTGTACGCTTGTCACGGGCAAGTTCCTTCTCGTACTCCTTCTGTCTTTGATTGGCTTCTTCTTGCGACTTGAGGGGCGGGTCATTGGCATGGGCTCGTTGGTATAATTTTGCCGCTCTAGGCACTATTTTGACGGCACATTTCTCGTTGGTGGCATTGTGTTTTGCTAATTTGACCTTACCCATAGAGCCAGCGCCAATTGTGCGAATAAAATCCCAATCTCCAATCAGTCGGCGATAAAACTGCTGTTGTGAGGGATTTGTTGGATCCACCGAGCTCCGTGGCTTCTGCGACGGCTGATTGCTAGGTAATTGCTGCTGCTTCTTCGCCAGTGGCAGCCGACCGATTGCTGCTGGCGGTAACAATTCCTTGTCCTTTCTAAAGGCTGCTTGTTGAGTTTGTTGACTCGGCAGAAACGGGACGGTCTGTGGTGTCGGAGGATTGGCATTATGTCCAGCGGTATGCATCTGTTCTGTGGAAGATTTCATCGTGCTCGACACGCTTCTGAGCATGCGTGGTGTCGCTGGCTGGGAGGAGTTTGAGTTGCCGCTGAGACTTTGGCTGGCACTCATGAAATTCGGAAAGGCGTTTCAGAATGCGAGGAGAAATGGCTTTCGTATGGGGAATTGCAGGCTCGGCACGTGCGATGTTGGTGTTGTGTACGAGGGCCGATAGGGACGTTGAGTGGAGTTGGAAGTCACCCACGCAAGAATTCCGAGAGTAGCAATTCCGGGGGTAGATGTCAGGGGGGCGGGCCGGAAGTCAACCGCTTTGCAGCTGTGCAAACAAGTGTGTTTTGGAACCGCTGGGGATTGTGGGCCGCTGAGCTTATTTCGAAATATTTCAACTCCCTTTTGCAGCGAGCTGAAGAAAAAAAAAAAAAAGATATCTGACTGCTCTCGACACGAAGTGCAAAGGTTGCTTGTTCACGAAAATTCAGCAACCGAGCACGCGGCTATAAGTATTCTGGAGTGAAAAAAATAGTAGGCGGTAAATCGAGGAAGCCCCGCCAGATATTTGCTTGATATATGAGAGCCGTAGACACTCCTTCCAGCAACTACGACACAATTGCCAGATGCTATACTTAATACAGGCTTGAAACTTATCGAATTAACTAAAATAAAAGGTCAAAATTTTGGAAAAAGTACTCTTTCTGCTGGGCAACATAATGAGGCGGCGGCATGCTTCTTTGGTTTCGGTGCAGTTAAAAAAAATGGCCGCAATTTGTGGATATGCTCTGTGTGGGGCACGACCACGCGCGGAAGCTCACGTTTCTCAAGGACAAGGCTTAGTGGAACACGCGGCTCACTCGTGGCCCTTTCTCGATAATTGAAATGACACAATTGGCAGGGGAGTGGTGACACTCTGACTTCACACAAGTGGGAAGAGTGAACATTGTGCTTGGATTGAGGTGCAGAGCCTTAGCTGAGCATAGAATCTCCAACTTGCGGGAATTAGAACATAGATTATTGAGGGGATTTCTGTGTTTGATGTTTTTGAATTAATGCCAAGCACGACTATTAATCTGCACATTTTTTGCGGCTCTCGAGTGAATGGAGATCAATTATATTACACATTAAAAAAAGATAATATGATGAATCTTCAAAAAAAATAAAAAAGGTAAAAACGGCCTTTGACACGTTGAATATCCTTTTTTTTCTCAAAACGGTAGTCACACCTGGTCATCTTTGGTGGTGGCTGATCATAACTATCAGCTTGAAATTCAGGCCATCATCTGAATGGAGTGAGAATCTGAGCTGGAGGCGATATCGAGCGTCTTCATGAAGAAAGTCATATACAGCCGATGGAACATGATTTATTCACTACTTTGGCAATTGTAATCTAATGAGGAACTGACTTTTGAAAAGATAGTTGTTCGTCGAGTGATTCCAGAAATAAGAAAAGGGATTCTTAAATCCCAGCGGGTCGGTGACAAATTTTCTACGTTTTAACAAGGGCGTGCCGAGAGGGGTTGCTTTTGCCGTGGTGACGGCGTGAGGTGACCCGAGTTCGACACTAGGTACGATTCTTGGGAGCTGGTTAGAGGTTTTTATATAATTTCGTTATAGTTTTAGTCCTTCAATCAGATGAATCAGACAAAAAAAAAAATTCAACTACTGAACGCACTTTGAATCTTGACAATTCGGGACCGAACTAAATTTAGTCAAGTGAATGAATTCCCGAGGAGTGAGAAGAAAGAATAATTCCAAGAACCAAGGGTAAACAGTTTGTGCTGGCGCTCGACACGCTTTTTTGTCTTCACACACGATTCAAAAATATATTGTAAAAGAAGTTTGTGGCAATCGGTATTAGGAGAGATTGTATATGCTTCCCTCTGGTTATCATATACAATTCACACACTCAATTGACCTCTGTTGATGTTTGCCAATGATTGACTTTAATCTCCCGACTCTACTCTGCTACAAGATTTATAATCTAAAAGTCAAATGTGGAGAACAGTCACTACACACATTCTAGCGAGTGACATCGCTACTGCAGCCAGTTAATGTTTTGTATATTTCGTTATGAGTATATGAGGCTCTTTATGAACGCATTTAGTGGTCCTTGTGGTGTTTCAAGTGAGCCTGGTACTCCCAGGTGTAGCCCGCCACGATGATGAAAAGAGCAAGGTGGAGCAAAGGCTTTCCAGAAGCGTTGTCGCCGTCAATGTAAGCAGCCTTGTATCTACCCCAAGGAGTGAAGCTTTTCTTGGCAGCTGGAGCTGGGCCAGTTGGCAATTTCTTGTAAAAAGACACAACCTCGGCCATTCTCTTGGCGTTAGGGTTGGAGCCGATGTTCTAGAAAGGTTAGTACGGATGAACAAATATGTGGATTTTGATCTGGACCATTTCTCGTCCTTACTTCGTGTAGTCAAAAAGTCAAGGTGGGGATATTGATGAATGAGGCAAAGTGGGGGTGTATATAAATGAGTTCTAAGGGCTTCCCATCAGCATTGGGGCGAAACACTTTTCCTATCTTTCCATGAAGATCATCCGTTTCTCCTCCGACATGTCGAACTCGATACAATAAGATCCACGAGTCGCGATAACACGAGTCAACGAACGCCTATTTCAGAAAAAGACTTTGGAAAGCGAAGAAAAAAAGTTTGGTCCGGCGATCCATTTTGAAAGTAGTCTTTTCTGTGTAAATTTCGAGCCAGCCCTTCTTAAAAGGCACATTATGTTGATGGTTCTTCAAAGCACTTAATGCCCCAGAAACTGTCGCACACTTCACCAGACTGAAGGGCTAGACTTGATATGTTTCACACCCCGATACTAAGGATGATAGACAGATGGCAGCTTGAAAGGTTCTTCTTGATACCCACTTAGCCTCAAATAAAACAAAAAAAAGCACTCGTTTCGAACCCGAGTGATGCTATCGCAGAGCAGCCGAAACATACCTTGGCAGAAGCGATCTTTGGAGGGATCAAAGTGGACAATTGTCTTCTAGCGGCGAACATTGTTTACTTAATGGAGACTGGTTCTAAGTGTTCGACTATTCAATGGACGAGGATTTGAGACTTGGCTCCGGATGCTCGGGCTTTTTTTCGCTCTTTGCGCGACACGAGTTCCTATTCGCTGGAGCGGTGTAGGAGCAGCGATCACGTGACCAAGACTAAGAGTGCTAATTTTGGGCTATTGGCTTCACTATATAGCCCAACCGCAGTTATAAGGAAAACTAGAAGTCAAAGAAAGCGAGTTGGAGGATTTCGATAATCAGATTGAGCGAGAAAGGCTACAGATGCTCAGTCAAAAGCAAGCGTGCTGGTGTTGAAGTCACGTGACCGGGCTCTTTCCAAGCGTGGTTTAGTCAAGTGATATCTTCACCCGTTTCAAGCAATACGTCTCCATGATTGCGCCATGACTCAAATGGGGAGTAGCGTGGCTTCACAACCTATATGATTTTGTCGCTCCGTGTTATTGTTCTGAGCTCAAACTCGTCTCGTTGTCATTTATTTTGGTCCCTATAAACATGACCTAGCATTCACTAATATACAACACTGAATGTTAGTAAACACTGAAACAAGATTCTCTTATAGGAAAACCTTAATTGTCATGACAAGTTTTGAAATCAACGTACCATTGTTACCCCTGATAAACACGTCTTTGTAAGACTTTGTTTGACTCTCTCCAACATATTCTTTTGCCGATTGTAAGACAACATTCATGTAGCCATCGATACTTTGCAAGTCGCCGTGGTAAGCAACTTCATTGTGAAGCTTGACAGTCACGGCACTGCCTATGATGGATCCGAGAAATTTCGTGGGGTCTGTTTTGATTTCGGTCATTGTGTGGATGATTAGTTTAGGTGAGACTCCAGACTAGCTTCTGTTAAGAGGGGTCGTGCGACGCCCAGGATAGTTTGGTGATTCCAAATCGCTTGATTTCAACTTTTCGTCTTTCAAGAAAACTTTGAGAACGCTAGCCAACGTTCATTCATTTTAACCGAGGAGACCAAAACTATAGATTGGTCATGAAGAAGGTGTTACATCGTGGATTCGAGTCACGTGATCAGCAAAGGCGAATCATGTCGACTTGAACAAGCAGTTCAAATAGGGCTCAAAGCACATCAGTCGGTTGCAGACCAGCGAGAAATAAAGCAGAACAGATGTAGAAAATTTTAGGCGTGAGAAATTTAGTTTTCAGATTTCGAGCTAGTTCAAAAAGTGTTAAGCTCCTCAGCTTTGGCCATTGGACAACATAAGTCATGCTGAGGCTCACCCGCATTTTAGCACATGCTCAAAACGATCCTGATTTTCTATCGTACACTAGATTAGATAATCGCATATATTAAAAAAAATTGCAAATGGTCGCCACTTATCGGTCTGCGGGCATAAAAATTGTTTTATGTGGCCCTTACACATCAAATGAGGGAGAAGAGTAAAAACGTTTGATATTTGAGTATACGAATCGGAAACGATCCAACAGTAGCCCGCAGTCCATCTTCAGCCTCCCTAAATTCATTCTTCGCCAAAGCAAAAGTGTAGGCAAAAAGAGCCGAGTTCAGGCGTTTGAGAAGCAAGAACTTCCAAAATCGTATTTCCAAAATCGTATTCTCAAAAAAAAAAAAAAAAAAAATATGATACTTATCAGATCAGATCCTACGCTGAGAAACACTATGTATCGATCCTCAAGGCACTCTGGGCTCGCGCGCATTTTTATCAACTTTTATGATCTGGCGACGGCCCGCCACGTATCACGTGACGAGTGTTTACGCGAGGGGCGCCGCGGGCGAAAAAGTAGAAATGCAGACTCCGCCTACTCGAAACCTCCCTTTTCTTATTCTTGCAAAAATCAAAATCACTCAATATGGACAAGCTCAAGGATGTATGTTTAATCCATTTCGGCGATCACTCAAGTCATTATGCCAATTGAATGCCCCGGCCTCGAATCGCATTCTGATCTCGCCTATTTCCATATCCCTTCACCGTCACACGTGTTCCTTGATCCGGCGCTAGATGTGTCAGAATTAAGGGGCAGTTTTACCACCACCAAAAAATCAAAGCGATATTATCATCATACTAACGGATCAGAAAATCAACAGTTTGAAGTTGGACGCCGAGAAATGGCAGGAAAAATCCGACGAGTTGGCCGACAAGATTAAGGAGTTGGAGCAGGAAAACTTGGACAAGGACCACCAAATCCAGGCCTTGACCAGAAAGAACCAGGTGCTTGAGGACCAGGTCGAGAAGTTGGAGACCGACGTCACCGAGATCAAGGAGACCGCCGATCAATCCCACTCGTTGAGAACCTCGAACGACAACTACACAAAGAAGAACCAAGTTCTCGAAGAGGAATTGGAGGAGGCCGACAAGAACTTGAAGGAGACCACCGCCAAGTTGCGCGAGACCGACATCAAGGCCGAGCAGTTGGAGCGGAAAGTCGCCTCCTTGGAGTCTGAGAAGGATGAGTGGGAGAAAAAGTTCGAGGAGTTGGACGAGAAGTACAGCGCCGCCAAGGCCGAGTTGGAGGAGATCAGCCAGCAGTTGGAGGCCATTTAAGGTCTGCATCCTGTGCTCTCTCTTTATACACATATATAGGCTGCCACGGCTTATCGATACCATGCTAAACATTATGATGACAGTTTCATATAGACAACTGAAACCGAGATCTGTAGATTTTCCTTCTTATCGAGACTGAAAGCGACCTATGGACGACCTGCCTGATTTGGACGGGGCTCCAGAGCGCGAGCGCCAGCTCGCACCAGAAATCTGATTCTATTGTAGACGTGTCGTGCAACAGAACAAAAATAAGCTTTTCAGGCGTTTTCATGCCTGAATGGTATGTTTTGTACTTTCATGGTGCTCGAAAAAGGCAGAGCATCGGGGCAAGCTTTGATAGATGATGATCACTTTTTTTGTTAGAGGAGAAATTCGAAGAATAAGTAATGAGAGAATAAGACCTCTCCACTCATGGAGATCGATTGTAGACGGGGGCAGCTTTGTTCCAAGCACGTTTCCTTCATTTTTCGGTAGGTTGCCAAGTACATGCAAAAGCTCTGCAACGAAACAACTCATAGACAGAGCCACCGCTAGTTTATTGACTGATAGATGTAGTGTCTTCACAAATCGAAACAGAAATTGTTAAATTCCCAAACATCTCATTGAAAGTCTGGAAGAGAACTCACGAATTAACAATAAGCTGGAGTCACCTTTCATCAACAAACCAGCAACAATCAGTCCTTGACGAAAATGAAATACCTACACTTTTTTCTTGGGGTCTATTTGGAAGGCTGGCAAGGTCAATCTACATGATCCTGACACACACAAGACAGTCTCCAAATTATCTAGCAAATTTACAATCTCAGCGGAAGTAAAAGTCTGAAATACCCCAGAGAGCTGATCATTTTTGACCAATTCTTGTCACAATTATGTTTCTCGTGAATTAGGAAATTTAAGTGTCGGTCGTACTTCCTAATGGGGATCCTTGCGTTAGGCCGGTAATTTTGATGAAACACATTCTTGCCTCGCGCGGAAGGCCCATGCATCACTAACTAGACGCCGGCATCCCGACTTGCATTCATTAGATTATAGAATCAAGCTTCCTCTCATCCGGCCAGAATAAAGTAGTCACTGCCTATCGCGCCTTTTTTTTATCATATTTTTGTGGTCCCACTCACATGTGTATAGCCATTTAGCTCTTCACATCTCCTCTGAAGATCGCATCTCCTATCCAAGATCTTATCTGAGTGATTCTTGATGAACCCCCTTTTCCGAAGATCTGCAACGCTAGGCGACCTACCGGTTCACCGGATTGATGAAGAGTACGGATCAAGCCGATCTAGGAGAGACAGCAGTATGGGCTCGCCGAGGGCTGTTGGCCCGCTTAACCGCCGAGGGTCAGCCGATCATCCGCGACCCGTGACCATGGCCGTGCAACATGATTTTTTTGATCCGGGTGAGCGGATCCCCTCATACGAGTCATCGCAGGAACAGCATTCACGGAGATCGTTCCGGGCTGGTCCGAGACTGTTGCAAGACGCAAGCGCAGCATACGTATCCCGCGATGCGTCCTCTGAAAGGGGACGTCTCCCACCCTCGGAGATGCCGGCTGTGCTTACGACCACCAATATGAGACATAGGGGAAGTGCAGATACCGTCATTAGTCGGACACGAGATAGAGAGCCCGCCGTCAGCCCTGCGCGCGATGAAAAGCGGTCGTTGAAAACATTGGGCCTCAAATTCCTCAATGCACGACAACATTTGTTGCTTTCTGCGTGTCGTGACTTCTCGTTGATTCCTTGTGTGATTGGCTTATTCCAATCGTGGTGGATGCTTTTCAAAAGCGCCGAGCAAACCGCCTCGTCTGTAATCACCGCAGCGCGAGTTTCAGAGCATTTTCTCACCGGGATGTGGTGCTTGGTAGCAGGCTACCTTCTGTACTCCGTTCTCGATGGCCTCATGGTACGCTGGATCGTCAGCTATACCACGACTGGGTCTATAGTACGCATGGCCACGATGTCGGCGATTCTTGTGGCGATCGAACAATATCTCGTGGCGGCGTTTTCTGCCGAGGGCTACAACTATGCTCTCCATACCTGGATCTTGATCAGTTGTGCGCTCACGTTGCTTTACATTGTTCAGAATTTCATTACGTCCAACATTGATCTCAAGGGGAAGTACAGGCCTCGGTTTTTCGATTTCTACAATATCGTGGTCTTTGCTGTGGTCCCCGTCGGTATGGCGAGCTTCATTACCATGATAGGCTTGCTACGATCTCTTCTCATTTTACGCTTGGACATCGATCAGCAAAGCGTTTAGGCGACAGAACATCTATTTATTGCGAGAGAAGCTTTTGCGTTTTGAGGAATTTTCGATTGCTGATATACTCTCTGGTCATCGTTCGTTCAGCGAGATTCTGAGAGACCTGCGAAAATCATTATTTTGCTTGTGGAACTCGCGAATTCATCTCGAGAAATTCCAAGCTTTCCCCGATCAGTCATGGCACTTTCCGATAATAAAAGATGAGATGAAATGTTTGCAGATCCCGTGCGAAGACGTTTTCTTCGGCTAAACACCTAACGGCAAGTCAATGAGTGTGAAATCTGCCGATTCTTTGGCCTCTTGTATCGCCCGATACACCCCTTGGTTTTCTTGGTCCTCCTTTCAAGTGTACGCACCCTTCAATGCAATGGTACGATTGATCAGGCGCCTTTTGCTAGATCGGCGTCTACTATGCCCTGTACTTCAACAAGGCCCTTATTTTTGATCTTTGCACTTGGCCTTCTATGCATACGATATTTCTCTTCTCACATTTATTTCAGATTTCTATAATATGCCCATACATCTATGGAAGTATATGCATTCTAAGATTTTGATAGCGAGGCCTCGTGCATCATAATTTCGCGAACAAAGATCGCGAGACTGATACCGAAAAAAAAAAATCGAACTGAGGCCCAAACGCTAATTTAACAATCTGAAACCAAACACTACCAAGCACAATCTATAACGATGGGTGTCCATATATACGGAAAAGCCATCAAGCACAATGCGTTGGTCAGGATAGGCTTGGCCAAGCGGATTTTTGGCGTCGGCTACCAGACCGCACAGGAAATTTGTGCTAAGGTAGGCATCTACCCAAAGATGAGAATGAACCAACTCAGTGAGCCACAAATCATGGCAATCAACAAGGAGCTCTCGGAGATGACCATCGAGACACAGTTGAAACAAAAGATTTTGGACGACATTGCGTTGAAGAGATCGATCAACTCGTATGCCGGTATAAGACACGCCAACTCGTTGCCAGTCCGTGGTCAAGGCACGAGGAATAACGCCAGAACGGCAAAGAAATTGAACAGATTAGACAGAAAATTATAGTTCGGGACGGGCTACTTGTATATATAATGCATAAGGGAACATGAAGCTTGCGTCGCCTGGAAAATATTATGAGCCTATTGTGATGAAGGCTCTCTTTCGAAAGAATGGTAAAAGTAAGCAGCTGATAGATGAAGAAACATAAAATTCAAAAGGACACGCTGCAGCTACTAGTAGAAGGATAATTATAATGCCGAGTTCATGAGGTCTGCTGATCTCAGTTGTGACCATTGAGCTGAATTGGTCGTACCGGAATTGCATTGTTGTCTCATTTGGAGTGTGAGATCTGCTTAGAAGCAACGCCTATCTTCAATGTTTTTGGGGTCAAAACAAAGCAAATTTTCTTTCGTGTAATGTTTTTTTATCTTCGAGCAAATTTGATATAATTATATGTTAGCTTACATATCAGCTGACCTCAAAGTTGAGGCCTCAAAGTTGAGGTTATTTAAATAGATGCTTCGATGCGAGGTCACGCGAGACCTCTTCCCATTGAATGAAAGTCAAATCTGCGATTTAGATCTCTAATTCTATTATTTCACATAAAAAAGGGCTCCTTGCCTTTAAAGCCCGTGAAATCAATTTGTGCCAAAATCAATTTGTGCCGATATGCGAAATGCATTTCGATCACAGATGAATATGTCTCCGACTGCCTCTCTTCAGCCTAACTATCCGAAAAGCTGGATAGAGTCGCCCCCGACAAGCGCCTCTTCTTCATCTTCCTCGTCGTCGCTTGCTTCCTCATCTTCCTCCTTCATGCTGATTTTCTGACCCAAGAGCGAGGCGAAGAATTCGTCGATCTGGTCATTGTTCCACTTCAACCATTGGCGTGGCGTGTCGAAGTTGGCGATTGGTTCCTGGACGTGGAAACGCAACTTCCGGCCTTTGGAGGCTTTATTGTCGACGTTCTTCTTCAACTTGGTGGACGCGGCGCCTCTCAAGGCAAACTGGAGACCCGACGTAGGATCGCTCGATTGGATCTTCTTGTCCACGAGATCGTTCAACAAAACCCGGTAGAAATCCTCGTCGTCGAAGATCTGGGGCATTTCTTGCATGTTCAAAGCACGCAGCTGTGTCTGGCGAGGAACGTCTTCCATGTCATCGATGTCTTCTTTCAGAGAACCATCGTCTTCTTGTTTGGCAGGCTCTGTGTAACCCAAAGGCGTGATTCTGCGCCTGTTGAGTCTTGTTCTCTTCACAAGTCTGTCCATGTCCAGAAGATTGTTGAGTACCTGTTGCTCCGCGGACTGGTTGAGGGCCTTGAACTTGCTGGCGTTCATTGCACTAGATCCTGACGAGTTCTGGATTTTCGCCAGCCATTTTGTCAAGACCGTCGACCTATACAGCGACAAAATGTCATCTTGCTTGGCGCTGCGGGCCAAGTACTGTGTCAATGTGCGTTTTTTGGGTGGTTTCTCGAGGTCCTTGGTCGCAAGTTGCTCGCGCTGGAGAAAAGCATTTCTGAGCGCTCCGATAGTATCCAATAAGTCGTAACACGCCGCCGCAGCCGAGTCTAATTTCTGCTTCGTATCTTGCGAAACCTTCGGAAGCTCGCCTAACTGCTGCTCGTTTGCAGGAAGCAAGTTTGACGTGGTCAAGGCCTTCTGCACTTTCAACCGAGAGTCGATGAGTGCATCAAATTCCTTGTGCTGCTGAAGAATGGCGTATCCTTTGAGCGCGTCTGCAGCAGCCGATTGTGAGAGCCTGCTGACAATGTGTTTGCGCTCGGAGGCCATCATTTTCTTGATTTTCTCGCGTTGTCTGTTGCCCAGAACCTCTTCTTGCTCGCTCTCGCTTCCACTTGCCGAGCCACTTTCTGAGCCACTTTCTGAGCCGGTCTCAGCTTCGCTTTCGAAGGCTTCGTCTGAGGCTTCTTCGTCTCCTGACCCAGAATTGGAGTCTCCAGCGTTTTCTATATCTTCTTCTTTCTCAGAGTCTTCCTCTCTCGCAGAGCCAGAGGACCCGGTCTCGTCGCTATTGTTGTCGTCATCACTCTCTTCATCATCATTGTAAAGAGCGCTTCTCTTGGCGACCTGGCCAGTGTATTTTTTGTCCTTGATTAATCCGTTTTCGCGCCTGAGCTTCGATTTGGGGACAGACACATAGTGTTGTCTTTGCGCCTCTTGGTCATCCAGGCCCAGGCCATTCTGGCCCTCATCATCGCTGCCTCCAAATGGATCGGCCAACTCCGAGTTTTCGATATCGAAATCGTTCTTTGGCGCACTAAGTTCCGCGATTTGTTCAGCTAAGGATTTCTTGCCCATATTTGAGAATGAATGCTAATGTCTCTGATAATCGGGCTATGATTTTGAAGTGATGTTCCTTTTATTATATCGCTAAAGCTAATAAATCAAATGTCAGTGGGTGAGAAATAGAGACCGAGATGGCCCATCGCGCATCTCTTGCCGGCCTGGCTTGCATGCAAGCTAATCTTCTTGATTCCTGTTGCTTTGCCATCCAGTGAAACCATACCAGAATAAGGGCTGATTTTTATTCTTTTAAGTTTTTCTCTAAAGTCACGATCCGAGAAAAGTTGGGGCTTCACCACGAAACGTTCTTCGAAACCCACACTCTCGAAGCGCTTGATAGGTCATCACGTGACTGACTAATTGTGATACTGAGGCATCTCAATACACAACTCATGGACTCAGACAAAGCTCCAAGCGGTCTAATTTAAAGACGTCCATTTTACTTTGCGTGGTTGCGATAAAACGAGTTTTCTTTACTGGCATCACTTCGAAAATAGTCTTGCCTACAATTTTTCAAGATATGCCGGTTTCGGAAACATGTGCAAATCAATTTCTACTTCCTTATTTCTCACCACGAGAAATTGTCTCTTCGTTCAAAGTTTTATCTATATTGGCGCCAGTGAATAAACCCATTTATCTTGCTCACTGGAAGCGTGAGATGGCCTGTCTACTTCTTCCCCGTCTCTCCCGTACCTCATGACTCAACCGTACCTCATGACTCAACCGTACCTCATGACTCAACCGTTTCCGTTCTTTCCTTGCCGGCTATAAGGCCAGCCTAAGCCGCCTGAAGAACACCAGAAAAATCGAAATAAACTTCCCAGAAAGGATCCAAAGACAAGCAGTACTTTATATCTTCCTTTGTGATCACCAACAGCATTGAACCGTGCTCTAATCACCAAGTTTGAGCTTTGAATTTGTTCTTCATCACTATTTTTAATTCTTTGTCTGCACCGTAGATGATAAATTCTAGACACGTCTGGTGTTAGTCTACTCCTCCATTTTCTCTGGCTGCTCCTCTGCGGGGATCCCTGTAATGATCTCGTCTAGGTCTGGTTTCTTTTGACCCACAAGCGCATCGTACTCCTCTTGGTTTGCAGTCTTATTTTGTTCGATTTGCTTGTATTTCTCCACAGACTGAAGGTACTTTTCCAAGTTATAGCCGGCGCCCGCCTGGCTCTCCAAAGGCGTGTATGGTCTCTGCTTCAAATCCTTCAATCTTCTCTTATGGACCTTACTCTTCGTATGACGGTCTAAGGTGATCTGATTTTCGAAGTATTTGGCACATTCCACGCAATAGTATTGCCCTAATCCAGGTTTGGTCTCATCAAGTGGCTGGTTTTTTAATGCAATGATGGAGTCTCGGCTGGAGAGATCGTTATACACAAGATCAAGATCTCTCGTTCTTCTTTTCGTTTTATATCTTTTCACGCTGTATCTACCCATTTTTGTTTCAGCGGACTTTCGACTAAATTCGGGTAGTATGTTATCTGCGATGAGCTTCAAGCAAAACGTGGTACGCATCAGTGCGCGTACAGGAACGAGAAAAACAACATTCCAGCCATATCGAGATTGCCAGATTGCCAATAGTTTCGATGAAGAATTACGGGGCAAGCATTTCTGAATTCAGCTAAACCAAAAACAGACGTTCTCCAACACAAAATATGCGTTTCTTTTGCTCCATGATAAAGCTGTTGAAACTTTTGCTTTCGTTAGGCTTGGGCATCACGTGATCTTATCACTCGCATACTGAGACATCTAGCAAACAGGAAATTCAGTAAAGACGACAGTTACACGGAAATTCCTAGTAGACTGATCGTAATTTGCCTTACAATAATTCAGAGCACATTCGGACGCACTCTTCTCATATGGCGTATATGCAAGTTAAGCATCGGCTTTCTTGGTGCATTTCATCATAGTACCATTTACTCTGTCTCAAGCTACAGCAAGTAATGAAGCCGGCGTGTGTCTCAGTGTTTGAGGCGACATGCACCCACAAAATACTGAAAATTGGCGGGCCTCATCTCGGATTTTCAGAAATCTGAACAGATTCGCAAATTGATTTGTTTGAGAAAAAATTGCGCTAGTAAGGTTTCCATCGTATAACGGGAATTTGCAAACTCTCCGGGCGAAGTTTGACGCACCACGTGATCTCGCATTGTGTTCGGAACGTTCTCAGAGCAGTCACTTTGCCTCACGTGCCCGTCGCGAATTGTCGCACTTTTTTGCTCAGGCCCATTATATACACGCCAGAGCCTCTCGCAGCGACAACCAGAAAAATTTGTGCATTTTCCGAGGCAGCCTTCTCCTTTTGACCATCAAGTAACCAACAGGTATGTGCCAAGATCCCCCTTTTGGATGTGCAATCGAATGCTGTAGATAGCTACCCACGTGCCTTTCATATCACGCAATAGTCCACTCGAAATTTTATCTTTCCAGACCTAAATCCCTCAAGCATTATAAGACCCGTTGGTCCGACTAGCGAACATTCAATCTGGTCAATATGAACCACGTACTCCAAGACCTGTGTTCGGTCAGAAAGCAGTCGTAAAGATACAGGGGAACAATCGAAGATTATCTTCTTTGGCGGGCTGAGTGCTGTTCGTGATGAGTACATCCCACTCTCATCGATTTGTCTGCCAGAGATCTTGTGTGTTTTCATGAGTTTTTAAAACCATCACATTATGAATTCATTTCAAATGCCAGCTCATGTTTTCATACGATCCCTTTTTTCACAAAAATCAAAATATTTGCCGCCTTTCAAGCTTCCCCTTGGTTTCACAGAAGACTGCACATCAAGTGCGCCTCATTAATAAGCAAGCAGAACGCTATATAAAAGCATTCGCGCACACCCAAGTCCAACTGACTGAATTTTTCACTAACCCAACCAGACAAAATGGCTAGAAGACCAGCTAGATGTTACAGATACTGTAAGAACAAGCCTTACCCAAAGTCTAGATACAACAGAGCTGTCCCAGACGCTAAGATCAGAATCTACGACTTGGGTAGAAAGAAGGCCACTGTCGATGAGTTCCCATTGTGTGTCCACTTGGTCTCTAACGAGCTTGAACAATTGTCCTCCGAGGCTTTGGAAGCTGCCCGTATTTGTGCCAACAAGTACATCACCAAGATCTCCGGAAGAGACTCTTTCCACTTGAGAGTTAGAGTCCACCCATTCCACGTCTTGAGAATCAACAAGATGTTGTCGTGTGCCGGTGCCGATAGATTGCAACAAGGTATGAGAGGTGCTTGGGGTAAGCCTCACGGTTTGGCTGCTAGAGTCAACATTGGCCAGATTCTTATGTCTGCCAGAACTAAGGACTCTAACAAGGCCGTCGTCATTGAGGGTTTGAGAAGAGCCAGATACAAGTTCCCAGGTCAACAAAAGATCATTATCTCCAAGAAGTGGGGTTTCACTCCTCTTAACAGAGATGAGTACATCGCCAAGAAGAACAACGGTGAGGTCAGAGATGACGGTGCTTACGTCAAGTTCTTGTCCAGAAAGGGTAACTTGGCTGAGAACTTGGCTCAGTTCCCAGACTACAAGTACGAGGTTTAAATCATTTAGATTTATAGTTTAGTACTGACAATCAACATGTCCTTGAATCATAAACTTTTGTAGGTATTTATCACTGACGATGATAATTTCCTAAGACCCTATGAGTGTGGCTTGTTTCACATAGGGGAGTATAAAGTAGACCAATTTGCCAATCTCACTCATCCCCAGGGATGATGCGACATTTGTTGCTTGCAACCCAGAATGTCGTCAACATAAGGCAAGGAGCGGCTGCCAATACGCCGATCTGCTATGAGGTACTTCGACATCGAGAAGTATTCTGAAGGGGATACTAAGTATAAATAAGTCTCGAGCAAAGCCATAACGAAGCATAAACTGGCATGTTCAATAAGCCAAATGACGCATCGAGAATCGAGTTTTTTCCGAAGCCGCTGCGATTTTTGTCCGCCGCGTTCACAGCCATTTGGCCGAAACAGTTTTAGTTTCCTGAACTTACACGCATAAAAAATTCTCGCAACCTGCTCATGTGCGGATCTAATGGTCATTGTATATAGTGAAAAAATTTGCAGCCATATTTCTGAAACACCCAACCACACAAAAGGCTGTAAATTACCCCGCATTCGTCAAAAATATAAAAGGCTACCCCTTTCCCTGCTGAAGTGTCCGGGTTAAGCCCCGTATCAGTGCGTATTTCTGCCGCGCGAGCGACATCCAGTCGCGCCCACTTTCCGTCGCGTCAGACACGTTGTCCAGGTCCAGCGCGACTATAAAAAAACCGTCGCTTGCCAAGAAGTAGCAGAAAATTTTGTTCCTCGTAGCTAAACGCAATAAATTATAGATCATGTCCTTCGCACACAAAGAAAAGCCAGACACCTTGGTGTTGTTTGATGTTGACGGTACTTTGACCCCCGCCAGGTTGACCATCTCTGAAGAGATGAAGCAGACCTTGCAGGCCTTGAGAAAGAAGGTTGTTGTTGGTTTTGTCGGTGGCTCTGATCTTGCCAAGCAGGTTGAGCAGCTCGGCCCAACTGTGCTCCAGGACTTCGACTACTGCTTCTCTGAGAACGGTTTGACCGCCTACAAGCAAGGTAAGGAGCTTGCCTCGCAATCCTTCATTGGTTGGATCGGCGAGGAGAAGTACAACAAGTTGATTAAGTTCGTCTTGAGATACTTGTCTGAGCTCGACCTCCCAGTTAGAAGAGGTACATTCGTTGAGTTTAGAAACGGTATGATCAACATTTCCCCAGTGGGCAGAAACGCGTCGACGCAAGAGCGTAACGAGTTTGAGAAGTTCGACCTTGAGCACAAGCTCAGAGAGACCATGGTGCAAGCTTTGAAGGACAACTTCCCAGACTACGGCTTGACCTACTCAATTGGTGGCCAGATCTCTTTCGATGTTTTCCCAGCCGGTTGGGATAAGACCTACGCCTTGCAGCACGTTGCCAACGAAGGGTTCAAGGAGATCCATTTTTTCGGTGACAAGTCGTACAAGGGAGGTAACGACTACGAGATCTACAACGATGAGAGAACCATCGGCCACGCCGTCAAGGAGCCAGCCGACACCATCAAGATTTTGAAGGAGTTGTTCGACTTGTAGACTTGCAGGGCGGTATGTTCGTGTATTCTATAGACAAGTTCAATGGTAATTATTTAGATGGGAATTCTTACTTCCGACGATAGTATATCGCTGAGCTGTGCTCTCCAGCAGCAAGCACTTGCTCGACGCCTTTGATCTCGCCATCACTGAGCTGAAGCCTATTTTTGGTTTGATCGTTCAATTTGATCGCTACTTTTTTGGCAGACACGTCGATGTCCTCTGGCTCAAGAAGTTTCGGGAGTTGCGTTGGTTTGGCGCTTTTCACAGTTCGTCCGTTTCCAAACTGGCCCTTTAGGTTGTCTCCAAACACCAACACCTCTTTCTGTGACCCGGCGTTCTCCAACGTTACAAAAGTGTGGTCGCCTCCACCAACGATGCTCCTGATCGGGATGTTTTGTGTGGCTTTCTTGGCCTCGTCGTACTCCTTCATGCCCACAAGACTCTTGATGACGAGCGGAGTAGACGACATGTGCACGTAACGAGATACACCCAATTGGCCGTAAAGTCCGTCGCCGAAACTGAGAATAAGTTCCTGGTTCAGCAGCGGATCTTCGTCGACGTGATACGCCATTTTCAAGTAGAACGTGTTGTTGGCAGCAGAAAGCAGAACGGCGGAAAACGTGCCTTGTTTCCCCACATCGGCAAGACTATACTTCAGGATACGGGCCAAGTCCTTGAGCGAATACACCATTTTCGGCACCGGCTGGTAATCATTGGCCACGGAAATCGGACTTGCACATTGGCACGAACTGTTGTCACCCCACGTCCACAAGTTTCCGTTCGACTCAATGGCCGCGTTTGCATATGAAGTGGCGGCAATCGCAGAAAACGCACGTGGCTTGATGGCCTTAGTGCCATTGCTGGTAGTTATCACTTCATTGTTTAGGTTTGTCAAGTCAAATGCAACATCGAGCGGCACAGGTTCTGGATTCTCTGTCCTCGAAAACTTTGGGAGCCCATACTGACCCTTGCTTTGTGGGGTTTCCGCGCTGTTTATCGCAAGAAGCCTTCCTCGTGAGGTGAGAAGAAGAAGATGGTCGAGTCCAGAAACTACGGACGTGAGTTTCTCCGATCGACCGAGACTTTCAAGGCCCACCTTTTTCATAGGGTAAGACACTGCAGACGTGAACCAACCTTTCACTTGCTTTGCATCTGCAGCAATGGAGTCACCTATGAATATCTCCTTCCCGTCTTTCAGCAAATAGTAAAACTTGCCTCCAGAAGTTAGAACCTTGTTCACTCTTTTCGGCATTTGGACCTGGATCGGAGTCTTGAGTCTTCGGCTGTAATGGAATACTCTGCCCTTGTCATCTATGGCCACCACATAGTCGTCCCTCACCAAGACATCATGGAGAAACATGCCGTCAAACTCCTTTACCCGCGCGGGTAATTTCTTGCCCGAGACTGCCCCAAATAAGTACAAGCCAGGCACGGACTTGGAGTCCTTCAAAGCGGCAACAAAGTCTGCGTCTACCTCTTCGTTAAACTTCTCTACCAAGTGGGACACCGTCTTTTTGTTTTTTGCCGGGTCATTCATATCTTTCACCTGTGACACATCAACATCGTATACCCACATGCTACGGATATATGCCTTCAAGTACTTGTAATTCATCACTAGCTGGTAGGTGGCTAGGATTCCGATAAGCGCCGCAAGCCCAGCACCCAAGCCCTTGAATCTCTCTGTGAGCTCCCACCTGGCCCTCTCCTTCTCTTTCGCATGCTGGAACTCTTGCTGGAGCAACAAAAGCTGATACTTGTATTCCTTGGAGTTTGGATCGAGGCCATCGAGACTCGGATGCTCTTCGAGTGAGGCGTGGTCTTGGAATCCTTTCTGGAGCTGGCGCTGCTGGCTATCACTACTGAAATTATTGAGCTCAGAGCCAAAATCATACTCTTTTTTCTGCTTGTTGAATTCGTCAATGGATCTGTAGCGCAGCGAATTGAGTCTTTTCTGCAAGAGCCCAAGGCCCCGCAACACGCCTCGAGATGAGGCTTTTGAAAGCATTTGGGAAAAGTGAAGAAATGAGCAAATGAACTCACTCGAGAAGAATCCTGGCGAAACCCGAAAAAAAAAATTGGGTTAGTGTCTTTTCTTCTCAGATGAGGTTCATATCTTCAGAGGAAGCCGAGAATGTGCGGGGAGGCTCAACCAAAATTGGAAGGCGACAATTTTTCGCAAGTTTCCAGGTATTTATCATTAATTATTTATGAACAACTTTCTGTGGGGCAAGTCTAAAAATCAGGCAGCAGGCAACTCGATACAAAACAATCAACTTTGGCCTTTGCGCCAATTTTCAAAATACATAGGATGGGATCTCAGAAATTTTAACTCTGATTTTCTCCTAAATTCATCTTTTCTGTTATACCAAGGTTCAGGACCTATTGGCAAGTACCGAGCTCCGTATCATTCGCGAACACCTTGCACGAGGCTTGCGATATGTACAACAGACAATTTCTAAACAACACACTAGACCAGATAGCAGATCTTTTTTGTCTACTGTCTTACTTTGCGAGTCATATCTCCAAATAACACATACTCAAAACAAACATCAACCATTTCCTAGCATCTCCAGCCCTTTCCGATTACCCTTTCAGCCATAATAAGATGCATTGTGTTGGCCTTTCACGCAGAAGTCTCAGCAGTGTGACACGTTTCGACACGAAGAAGTTTGTCCAGTCGCTTGAAAAGGGCGGCTTTTCCCCGCAGCAGGCCGAGACTGCCGTTGGAATTGTCAACAAAGCCGTGAACGACGGAATTAGCCTCATAGCAAAGAACCTAGTGACGAAAGAACGGCTCAATTCAGTGTCGTACCAGCAAAAAGTGGACTTCGCCAAATTGAAGGGCGAGCTCCAGATGATGGATAAAAGCGAGTTCACCAGCTTGAAAAAAGACCAGGAGCTGCTCCGCACAAACCTCACGAATCTCCAAAACAGGCTCAAGGAGGAAATCACCAAGAATCTGGCTGGCGTAAGACTCGATTTGAACTTGGAAAAAGGCCGGATCAGGGAGGAAAGCTCCATCCACGAGCTGAAAATCGAAGACACGTTCACGCGCATTGACGAGGAGATCGCTAATGTTCAGATGCAGATCAAGTCTGTGAAAACACAGGTCATGCAGTGGTTGATTGGTGTCAGTTCGGGTACTGCTGCGTTGATGTTGGCTTTTGTCCGCTTTTTTGGGTGAGCTTGCGTTGAGTGGCCGTAGTTCCCATTCATCAAATACCTGCCATTTCTGAAGTGCACGAAAACCCTCGTACGACACGGTCGATCCGAATTAAAGGTTTGAATTTTCGATCGTTGACCCCAGCTCTTTATCAAAAGACTTTTCACCATAGGGGCCAGCTCATGTGATTTTGAACAACTGATATTAAGCAAAATGCAAAAAAGAAACACGGAACTTACCAAAAAACACAAGGTTTTGAATTCATTTGTCGTGGCGAGAAGGCGATGCGCAAAGGGTGTGTCTCCAAGGTTCAAGTCAAACGAGCCAAACAGAGTAAAGTACACCTATAAAAGTTAAATTACATTTGCTTTAGCAGCATGAAGAATGGAGAGTGTTGATTGAAATGAAAAGCAGCCCCAGAACAAAAAAACGAGAAAAAAACCGCTTTCCATCATCTCAAGCTATCCGCTAGCGTCGCCCTCACCAAGTTCGGTCATGGGCAGAAGATACTACCACTCACACAAGAGTCTACGCGAGTATAAAGAAAAAAAGTAGATTAAAAAAAAACTATTTGAGACATCCGCGTTGAAGATTTGGTATTTGTTTTGGTTGGTTGATATCGAAGACGGTAAAGAGGTTCGATATCGTGATTTTCGATAGGTTCTGAAGAGCCTTTGTTCAATTTGAGTGGACGCGCCACGCCGCCTTGAAACATGACCCGACTAGTTTTTATCAGGGTCTGACCCCTTGATTGGGTTTTAGGCCGCTGTATAGAAGCCCACCGCCTATGACACGGCGTTTTGACGCACCGAGCCAAAAGGTGAATGCTGCTAGCCTTCCAGTCAAAGCTTTTAAACTCATCCAGTGAAGAACGGACCATCAGGCAAGGAAGCCTCCAGCACGCATGGTAGAACACACGACCAAGCTAATGGGTGCGCCAGGCTTGAAGAAGAGGAAAAAAAGTATGTCGATAATCTGGACATTGCTTTCTTATATAGGCGAATGAAACCAGGTGACATACAGCTGTGCGCATATCACCGTAGGCTACTAACTTGCAGCATTACATAATATTCGTGGTAGATTATAGTCGGGCAGAGAGAAATTTGTGGCATGAGAGTATGAGCCCTATTAGCCAAAGAGTTTTGGCAGAATGCTGCCGCTTTAAATCACGGGGAGTGTGGTCTAGGCCTGTCCAAAAATAATAAGAGCATACATGAAAATTGCGGCCCGAAAACATTCCTCGCAGGGTAGCATAAAAATGTTTTGAATGTATTGAGGTCACAACATGCCAAGATCTCAGAACGACCCTTGTTTCGTTTTGGTTTATGCTCCAACTGCGAAAGTAAGAAAATTCATTAAATGCCGAAGGCCGCTGTCAGTTTCTGAATAGAATAAGATAAATGTAAATGTGAATGTGCTTTCTTTAGCTTACCGACATTCAAGTGACAGGTCTCCTAATTGAAGACATGGGAAACATTATTTGGGTTTCACCTAAAATGCTTCATTCTTCGTGTGAATTTGTACTGCCTGGTATGTATTTCATTATTATTATATGTGACAGGTTTGTCTAGACTGTAATGTATTGGCTCTTTACCTCGCAGTCTCGTACATATCGGTATGCGGAATATTGCATGGCGACCTCGTGGTGCAACGGTCTAGAACTTCAAGAGATTCCTTGACACACTGTCAAGTCAGTATTCGATAAACTTCGGTTCCTCAAAACATGAGAATTGTCAAAAAAAGTCTCATGGATTTCAGATTTGGAGGATACAAACGTAGTCGGCAGAAGCAAGGGCTAGAATAAAGCTATCACGATCATCTAATAAGAGCGTTGATTGTGGAGGAACATGAGAATCGATCAAAGCTTACGCTTAAAAGTCCTTTGTTTGAATAGCTTACGCTTGAGACTCTTCTGCTGATTCCTTTTTTTATTGGTTCAGCTGGAAACAAGGTTCACTCAACAAAAAAAAAACAAAAATACTCAACACAGTCAAACACATCAAGGAAAAGAAAAAGTTTGCTCAATGATAAGCTTAGTCCACACATACGCTTAGCTAAAGTGCGCCTCCAAAACGTACGATAAGCTTCACCAATGAGTCTGCTACAATGATAGATTTTCATGTTTAGCGACATTTATTTGGTTTACAATAGCTATTGTCCTTCAAACCTTAAAGCCGCCGAGGCACAGAAAAAGAAATCTACGTAGATCACAAAAAATAAGCCGACACTCGCAACTGTGTCGAAAAGAATCATGCTGAGCGCCCGAACGACTTTACTGTCTCGCGTGACTTGCCACCTGGCTTGCACTTAACGCTGAAGAAGTGAGCCAACTTAAAGCTGGCGAATTTCCATGAAGCAAGATCCCTTAGTATCCGCATTTTTACCAGTTGGACATCTGGCCTGTATGGCTGGCGCTAAATCTGCGTTGATTTGCTGCCCATGTTTGTAAGATAAGGGCGTCGTATTCCAGCCCCTTGTTTTGCCCTGATCCTGAAGGTTTCTTAAGTTTTACCCTTCTATGGCATCGCTGAAAGGTCTCTTACGTTTTACCCTTCCGTCTCGATTGAAGGTTTCTGATGTTTTACCCTTCTATGGTTTGTATACGAAGGTTTCTAATGTTTTACCCTTCTATGGTTTGTATACGAAGGTTTCTAATGTTTTACCCTTCTATGGTTTGTATACGAAGGTTTCTAATGTTTTACCCTTCTATGGTTTGTATACGAAGGTTTCTAATGTTTTACCCTTCCATGTGTTCAGATGAAGGTTTCTTATGTTTTACCCTTCCATGTGTTCAGATGAAGGTTTCTTATGTTTTACCCTTCTATGGTGTTCAGATGAAGGTTCCTAATGTTTTACCCTTCTATGGTATTCAGATGAAGGTTTCTGATGTTTTACCCTTCCGTCTCGATTGAAGGTTTCTGACGTTTTACCCTTCGGTGTTTGCCAGCTGAAGGTTACTTATGTTTTACCCTTCGACAATCGTGAATTCAAAGTTTCCTATGTTTTACCCTTGTGTAGTTTTTGAGTGAAGGTTTCCTATGTTTTACCCTTCCGTAGTTCGATCCATAGATCGCCGCCTCGGTACCATCGTTCTTTATGGGCCTTACGATCGTAATCAGTCCCGCAAACTTTGTATGCATCGAGGGGCTATTTTGGCACCCTTCGTCCGCGGCACTAGTATCGCTTCGGCCAAACATGAAAGACCGCGCTTCTCGTTATGCTAACCTCAAAATTAGGCCACATTGTAAACTTCTAACGGGCGTCTATTCATCGTCAGCAGGCTTCGCCATTCATACCTCATGTCAGGTGTGGCCCTCGGCTCTGCTGGGACTATGGAGTCTTATCGAAATCTAGATCCGTGTTATCAAATCTGGTCACAGGGGCCTGCCACTACATGAGACAGACCCAACGAAAAGAAGAGAAAAGAAGGGAGGAAGAGAGACGGGATTTTTTCCATTGGTCGCGTGATGCGAGGGCAGGCGCGCCCGTTGGCATGAAGTAGATCACGTGACAGAAATTGAGCAGGTAATTTACCGCAGACAATGAAATTGCAACTTGAATTTTACTTGCCGAGATGTTATGGGCTTTAGCTTCGTATGTTGAAACTTTTTTTATCTTTTTATTTTTTTTTTATTTTTTTTCATTTTTTAATTATTTCGTTGAAAACATGAGCTGTACAGCATACCTTTCAATGATTATCACTCACTCAGTGGCGAGTAAATTCAGGCCTCCTATCTCTCAATTGAGCAATTGACGCGAGATTCATGTCTACGACAAAGAGACTAATGGTGATGATAACCTCACCTGAAGAAAAGTTGGGAATTTATACCAACACACATTTTTCTGAGACCTCCGGTAGTTTTGTGCTTCGGCCTACTTCTTCACATTTGTCGAGGACCAAAGCCTTCCCAACATCCCCGACTAGATTACTGCATGGTTCTGCTATTTTAGGTCTGTACCGATCCAACTGCACGCCTTCGGTGGTGTTTTTTAAAATATCTTCCTCTCCCAAATAAAAGAATTACATCTTTTCGATTTAAAGAGGCAAAAAAGCAGATTTCCAATTAGCATGGCCAAAGTAAAAGACGGCGTGGCAGCGGTTATCTGCAGTACAATCATGTTTACAACGTGACATTCGGGACACGATTATAGGCTGTTTGAGCCGCAATTAGACGACACCAACACATAGCTCTAGACAACCTTGGGCATGAATTCAATATACAATCATGGCGTCAAACAGACACAAATAATCACACGCGACTTGGCGACTTTTGAGAAGAACCTCAGCACCTCGCCAATGTCTCTACAAGGCACAATCATCACGTCGCTAACGGCATTCAGAAAGACCATAAAAGAGTACGGAGACTTGATGCAGCAGAATAACTTCACAGAGGAAAAACACAAATTGCGGCTTGAAAAATTCCGAGCTGATCTGGCGCAATTCCAGCAGAAATTTGACTCTCTAAGACAACAACGAGAAGTCCTGCTTCAGGCAGAGTCCCGCCAAGAGCTTATGGGGAGACGAAATGCAAACTCAGACAACCCCTACGGCCAATCGGAAGAGGGCCAAAGAGAGTCTGGCGAGCTGGCTCATCTAGGGTATTCTGAGGGTCTTTACAAGGAAAAACAATCATTGGGAAGAGGCAGCCAGCAGCTCGACATGATCTTGGAGATGGGCCAGAACGCGTTGGGCGACCTAGTGGACCAAAACGAGACATTGAAGAGGTTAGGTTCGAAATTCGAGCAGAGTTTGATGACGCTAGGTGTGAGCCAGGGCACGATACGCAGAGTCGAGCGTCGAGCTAGACAGGACAAATGGATATTCTGGTCATTGGTGGTGGTGTTTTTTGTTGCTTGCTATTACATCATAAAATGGTTTCATTAGGCAAACCTGTAAAAATGAAGATGAAGAAAATCAAAGGGGCGATTCATGTGACTCTGCACCACTCAGAAACGATGCGAAGTTGAGAGAAGCTGCTCGAGAACTTATGGAGTTAAGAAGAAACACTCAACTCATCAGAGCTCAAGCGGTAATGATGTGTCAACAATATCTACTCCTAGATCCCTAGTTTGCAAAAATTAGCAGAGAGTTCTAAGCTCATGGGCGGGCCCACCTCATGCTTTGTTCGAAATTCAGGTTCGCTGACTTAAGCCGTATGATCAAATATAGCCTCGAATCCTGGCCATAATTACGAAAAAATGGTTGTTCAAATGCATAAAAACCATTTATGATCCTCCTCAAAATCCCTTGTTTGGTAGTCATAAACCAAAACAGACGTAAGGCGTCAAAGCATGTCAGCGTCCAATATGCAATTATTCGAAAGGATCGCGTAGAAAAACGACCTAAGAGTCCCTTTATTATGTGCAACGACAAGGAGCTAGCTCGATGGGACTCGCCGAAAGTATCACAAAAGACTCACGCATCTTTAATCCAGAAAACATGCGCCAATGGTTCGAAAGTCTTCTACTTTACCCACTCGTTTAGTATTGCGTGATATACCAGAGGCTAAAATGGCGCTTTCACGAGAGGCACTTGTGACTTCAACGCATTTCTGGTGAAGCTTTGGTTTGCCAAAATCTCAAAATAATCCACGTAAAGCTTCGGAATTTTTCTTACTCATCGGTCGTTTAACTTTGTCAATTACTTTTTTTGGGTGAAGATCGAACACCTGATTTGACGTGGACAACCTGCACGCCTCGGCGTTTGCTCGAGGCCTTGAACATAACCACCTGCCTTGATTCAAAGTTAGCTATTGCTATCGTCCCGGAAAGTTTTTGGGTTTTCGACGCGATCTGTGATTCGAAAAAATCGCCATTTCTGTTTTGAAGGGAACTATCCGAGTTATGTTGCGAAGTTTGTCGGTTTGAGGCTCTCAAGGCAAGGGCTTTTGAGAAGAGTGTTTTTGGGGTTTCCCTTCCCCAATTGACAAGACCTTCGTGTAAAAACCACAACTTATTCCAAGAGGGCCAAGGTTTCCATAATAGCCACGACTTTCCTGGGGCAATTCGTGTAAGAGGTGGGGTTTCTCTCATTAATGCCTGTTTTGGGGAAGGCAGGTTGAAGTAGTAATTCAAACGTGAGAGAGCGCACTGCCTAATTGGGCAATGCGCACTTGGCTGCGAAATTGGCCATTGCCTATTTGAGACATGAGATGGCACGTTCGTCTCTAGGCTCATCGTATATATGCCCTGAAACCCTACCGAAACTCGGGTCAGACAACTTACAATTCTTTGTATAAATAAAAAACGTTTCACAATCGACAAGCCTTTGTTTTTTTGCCCCAAGATTCCACGTTGCAGTTTATTCATCTGACTTCAAACTTCAGTTAGCCATTCAATCCTTAACGGCACACTGCAAGCACAATTTTCAGAAGAAACGAAAATAAAAAGTCGGATCCGATCTTTTCAAACTGTCTCAAAGTGGATTTTCAAACATCAAAAGAGTCAAGAAAAGCGGTGTCGGTAAAATCACCTTGAGCGGCCATGCTTTTCCTCAGATTATTCCTCCTCATCGCATTAGTGGCATCAATGCCCATAAAGCTTGATGACCACACAAATAAACCCATTTCTTTAAAACGAAGAAGTGTTTGGTCTTCAATTGTATCTCTTTTCAATGGGGGCCTAGAGAGTAGCCCAGTGGCCGTCAGCGCAACCACTCCCACACCAGCCACTGGAAACACACTTGCGGCAGAAGACAATCCAGTTGATACGGTATACATTACCACAACGTTTCCCGGTACTCCAACTGCCCCTGTCACGCAAATCCCTGCTACATCACCTGCTGCATTGACACCTGCAGTGGTAACCACACCCGGAGCCGCGACTGGGGCTTCTTCTGGAGGATGGCTTTCCATGTTGATGGGGGTGTTTGGCTCCGCTGAAACCCCGATAGCTCCGGCTTCACCAACTACCGTTGCTACACAGACAACGCCGGTGATACCAGCAACTTCAGTAACTCAAGCAACGACGCCAGCAGCAGTATATCCCATTAACACAACCCCAATTTCTGTAGGAACTTCTGCCACTGGTAAAGTTTCCTCTCAATCGCCCATTTTTTCTGTAAGCGGAGACCCAAATCAGTATGCTGGTAGCTCTTTGTCTACAGCTATGAGAAACGGTGCCACTTCTTCACATGATAGCCCAGGATTCACTGGCTTGGTCACCGTAGAAGCTGCCGGAGGCACGGGAACAGGCACGGGCCCAAGTGAAGGGACTGGCGGTTCTGGTGCGGGAGTTGCGCTGAATTCCGATATTCAAAAAATTGGAAAGTATTCAGAAATGGGCGGTGGCATCAGCTACTCCCCGTACACGAAAGACCGGCAGTGTAAGACAGCCGCCGAGGTGAAACTGGACATTCAGTTGCTCCTGGGTCATGCGCTTATTAGATTATACTCAGTCGACTGTAACGGAATTGCAAACGTTGCAGCAGCTTTGTCCCCATCACAGAAAATGTTCCTTGGAATATGGGATATCACGGCCACTGACTCTGACTTATTAAGTATGAAACAGCAGGTACTTACTGGGAGCCGGGGCTGGAATGCAGTTCATTCTGTTGCCATTGGAAACGAAGTTGTCAATGCAGGAACAAACACAGTGGATCAAGTGAAGACTGCGGTCTCAAATGCTCGAGCTTGGTTCAAGGCGAACGCTGCCGACTACAGAGGTTACATCGTTGCGGTCGACACTCTAGCTGCAACGATGGCCAATCCAGCGATGTGTGATATTGGGGACTATCTAGCCGTGAACTGCCATCCCTATTTCGCAGGCATTGAGGCTTCAACTTCAGGTACGTGGCTCAAGCAGCAGATAGATGGGTTGCTGAACTTGTGTGGGGGCTCGAAAAACATTCTCATTACAGAGAGTGGCTGGCCCACTCAAGGTAACACTGAAGGCCAAGCTGTACCTTCCGTGGCCAATCAATTGCTTGCTATCAAAGGATTAGGCTCTGTTTTGGGAAGTCAGGTGTTGATGTTCACCACATATAATGACTACTGGAAGGCACCCGGAGGCTGGAATGTAGAGCAGTATTGGGGGATATATGGTGACCCTAAGTTTTGATCGCCATCCAAAATGTTGTATGGTAATGACACCCAAACTCGATTAAGCGCCGGGGCTCTAGTGTCGGCAATTTAAATAATTCTGCAATATATTTTTTCTTCATATACTCTCAGATGATGGGTAAATTGAAAGCAAACCGCCGCGAGCGTGTGGTTTCTCGCCATCATTGCAATGCTTTGTCGACGTGCACCTTGAAACTATCCAACGCATCCTTTAAAGAACCTTCCACAGATTCGTCTGGAGGCAGCTGAAACACCGAAGAAGTTTGGGACTTGAGATTATTTTTTATTTCAAAAGGCGAATCGGTGGCTTTGGCTGTCACCTGAACTTCATCCTCAGGCTCTTTGAACGCGTCTAAAAGATCTTGGGTGAAAGCCATGATCCATTTCTCAAGTTTTGTATTCTCTTGACCTGCAAACAAAGCCCTGAGAAGTGCCGGGATAAAACGTGTCACCACATTCTCAACCCAAGATATGACCGGCGGGTATTTGTCCCCTAAAGTAGTCTCTAATACTTTGCGCAAAGCCTTCAAGAAGGGCGCCAAGAACTCTTGGGAAAATTTATGGACGAGAGCCATCAAGGTCTCGGAGACAGACTCAGTGATGTCTTTGACATTGATTGTGCCAAGCACGTCACGCGGTTGCACAAACACTGGGGCAAGCGGCCCCATAAACTCCCCATTTTCCATGTTCCAGACATCACTCAACAACTTCGAGATCGGCTTCACAACTTCTGAAGAGATAGTTTTGACTATGGCCGCAAAAGGTAATTCGATGGTTGCAGTCAAAATTTTTTCCACATCGTTTTGAAGCACAGGGCAACGAGATTTACCTCCGTCCTCCTTGGCGGCTAATTTAAAGGGATCTCCTGGCGCTGCTTGTGTGAAGGGACTATCTTGGTTTGTATTTTCATTCGCCAAAACCTTTGGCTTCCTTCTAAAAGAAATGCTACGCACTAGATTCACCATTTTGAGGTTTCGTGAGTGATCTTGAAGAAAGAGTTACTAAATGAGTGGAGCGAAATGTTCTTGATGTGAGCGGTCTATTTTTTCCTGATTTTTTTTGCAACCAAAGAGAGACGACCGGTAGAGAGGCGCGCCCAACGAACAAGAGACACAATGAATCCTAAGATAGGGAAAAATAAGTCGAGAACATCACAAAATTTATAAGTTTAAGAAAAGCTTTTGCAATTACAAATTGACGCAAGTCTTTTGATTCTTTACAAATATATGTATTCTATCTCAATTTTCAGAAAAAGTTCGATAAGAAAGTGTCGCTTAGCTGATTGCAAAACAGTATAGTGAAATGCCGCCCGCGCTGCTTGGGTATGCTCAAGATATTCAAACAATGCCTGGATTTATCTGCGTTGCTTCGATTCTGAACAAAACACGGCGTAGACATCGAGAGTTCGATTATTTCAGGCTATTTTTCATTTCTTATATCATCATGACATTCAAAAACAGGCTGTGGCTGTATGAGGCCGTCTACTGATCTGTTATCGTTGACCTAATAACCTCAAGTGCTTTAGTCAGCTTGCGCGACAATGCAATCTGTGGCGTTTTCAAAAGCAAAAAAACTTTTTTCGCTTTTATTCAAAATAGGGGTGAACGAGCTTACTAGTTGTGGTAGAGGCCAGCAAAGACACGGTGTAGCTTCTAATTTGCAAATCAAAAAACATATAAAGGAAAGTTAATGTCGCTCATTCTTTTGGAAACGACTCCAATAACTCCACGTCGCTTTAATTGATAAGTAATATTTCAATCAGCATTTATATTGATTGATCAACACCTAATGACCACATCTGTATTTGTTGCCAAGGCAACCAGCTATATTGCTCAGCACATCATCAAGTTTCCTCTCTCTAAAGGATATGGGGTTGTTGGGTCCACGAGAACAATTGAGAAAAGCGAGCTTCTCAAAAGCTTGTTTTTCTCGAACGCGTTTTTTTTATGAGCTTGTGCCTCTGTTAGAGCCCGAAGGTGCATTTAACGAAACGTTGAAAATGAATGCCCCCCATATGCTCGCGTCAGTCTCGAGGGACTTCATGGAAGCGGGTCATGAAATACATCCTGTGTCTGTTTCTTCGATATCAAACCTGTCGTCGGCCTACTACACACTCGCCACAGCAAAAGCTGCCCCCCAACTTGTCGCGTTTTGACGGTTTGAGAGACAGCTCTGGTTACACTTGTAAACAAAAGCGTTTCGGTGATGAAGGATATGAGCAAGATCTAATAATGAAGCAGAAAACTTTGTTATTGGGCCTTGAGGTGCAGCGCCGAATAATCTTGGGTGGCTACACGCTGCGTTCAGAGGCAGGGGACAGTTGTCTTTGCGCTACCAAGCATAGGGGAAAGCTAGTGAAGGAGTTAAATCTGGTCTTTAAACCTCACAATGTTTTGCATGAGAACATCGCGGTCAGTGATGGTATGTACGATGTACTTGTTGGACTCACGACATTTAGGAAAGGTCCGACTCTTGGGAAAGCTCCGACTATTGGGAAAGCTCCGACTATTGGGAAAGCTCCGATTTTTGAGGAATATGAATCCGAGAGGCGGGAGACTTTTCTCAACGAGTATCTCAATGATGTTTTCACTAGACCGGCGTCTTTGGCGGAACTTTTGGCCATTACGTTTCACTAAATCAGAAATGTTTGTGACGTACAAATGATGGGCAAAATACCCAGAGGTGACCGTTTTTTTTTTTGCACCCAACCATGCCTGTGACTTTCGGTGTGGATGATGTTGAAATGGATCTACTCATACTCGCAATGAAAACAAACTCAATGTATTGAAGGCAATCAAGATATTTAGGCCTCGCCTAGAACTTGTAGTCGTAAACTTTTACGCGGCTGCTCAAATTCAGTCGTCAGATTGAATGACTCGAGCGTCGTGATCTCTGAGAATACCCAGAGTTCAATTGACTAAGATGAGGCAAAGGCCAACTCTTCACACGGCTACTCCCGATGAAAAATTTACAGAATAAGCTGCTTGGGACTTTGAAAAAGCAGAAACGCTACAATATACGCTCAAAACCGTGGATCCCGGTTTCGTGTTTGGTCTTCGAGCTTCTGACTCAGAAGTGTCGCCTCAGCTCAGTTTCTTCTCAGAAGTGGTGGCTGGCCTATTGAAACTAGGTCCAGACGCCAAAACATCAAAATTCGCAGGTGGCTTTATCGATTTCCGTGATAAAGCAAAAGCACACTTTGCATCTTTTGAACAAGGGTGGAAAAGTTAGCGACTCTTTTGGAGCAACGAAGACATTAGTTCACAAAGTATTCTCGACGTAATCAACGAGTCGTTTCCACAATACAGAAGCAAATTGCCTGTCGGTGATCTTGGATTAGTCACGCTGGTAGCTAAAGTTGACAATGCAATTACGAGGCAGGCACTTGGCTTCCTGTTCGTCGATTTGAAGACCGCCGTTGTGGACACAGTTTCTCAGATTGCTGCGGCCTCGCAAACGCAATTAATTTTCGATCAGCTGAGGTATCTTGATTAAGACAATGGGGATACTCTTCGAACCTACGAGATGCGAAGAACGTTTTGATGGAAGGCTGTGTTTTTTTCTTTTTCACTAAATCTTCGTGTTACAAGGCGTAACATCGAGGGCGTCTCTCACTCGGCCCTTCGCTAACAAAAACTCAATGTATTAAAGACCTATAATAGGCCGGTATGGACCTTATAACTGTTTTATCTCCGATTGATTCCGGAAATCATCTAAAATTCTTTTTAAGTTTTCGTTTTTGTTATAGTGTTGGCGGCTTCAGGTGTGTCTCAGCCCACTGTTGGTGAAAAGTCTCTCACGAGACATGACTTTAGTAGGGACTGCAAAGTCCGTTCTGAGGGAAGATGGTAATCAAAATAAGCAACGTTTTGGTCTTCTCTTACAGTTCAAGCGCCAGTCTTGTGTTAATCCTATATAAAAAAAAGCATAGGGTTGAATTTTCCATTCTTCACGCAGACCTTTTGCCAGAGGAAAGACTCTTTTGGGAAAGCTATTCCACGGAAACATTCTTCACCACTGGGTTTTATGATTTGTCTAAACAAGTGTCTTTTTTTTTTCAAAACAATAATATTATCATGGGTTAGAGGTCGCAAAGTATGCGAATGTTTGAGTGCAGCAGCATATTTTTAAGTCTCTTGGTAAAAGGTCTTCAGGTATTACGACCTCTAGACCCTTTCAGGCATGGTTTTTACTGCTGAACTGGAGAAAGGCTATGATTCTTGCTGCGACACGAAGAAGACTGAAGTATAGCTTCATCTTGACAAAGTATGCCAAAACATTACAATTTTATGCGTAAAAAAAAGCCAGCTTAATCAATTTCAAAGATATGGAAAGACATATAATAAGAAACAAAAGTTTAACAGACTTGACCCGATTATGAAATAGAGAACTCTTGACAAAGTCCACGTATTTGGCCATCTACTTCACAAAACGAGCATTCTTGCGATGAATCCACTTGAAAGTGAAAACCCGCTTCAATTGCTTTCTAAAAGACCTTTTGGGGGGAATTTTCTGATAGGCCAACAAAAACCTTCTAAGGGATTTTTCTAAAGATATTCCCACGGATCTATCGAGATGTTTTCCCAATGTGCGTGCTAAGGATTTGTCTAAAGCCGAGGTCAAAACTTTCCCTAAGGCCCGCTCCACAAGCCCTTCCATAATACCTTCCAAATGTCTTGCTAGAACACGACCCAAGATCTTTTCAAGTATTTCTTCAAGAATCATCTCAACAGTTCCCTCCAAAGTTTGTCCGACGGTACGGCCCAATTTTTTTCCCAAGGCCTCTTCAAGCACTTTCAGCACAATCAGCTCCAAAGGATTGCCCACTGTTTTCAGGAACGTGCGGGAGAGGAGCTGCTCGATCTTTCTATCCAAAGAAACATCCGAGCCTGCTGATGTCTTCTTACGGGAGAATCTCACCAGTTTTCCCGTCAGCTGATTCATCAGTGGAGGCGAAAGACTACTTCCTTCTTGGCTTGCCCCAGCAGCTTCCTCGCCACTAGCCTTCACCACGCGTCTCAAGAACAAAACCATCTTTTTTTGGAAGGATACTTGGTTTGAACGCTTCGTAAAAGTTCTATCGTGTTGATATCTGGTGGTACTTACACAGTCTATTAAAATGCACCTTACGGCTTTACAAACCATGCTTTAATCTGCTTTATTTTGCACCCAAATAAGTGGTGTCGCACAAGCGGCGGGTGTATCACGTGACCAGGGTTGGAGAAATACGAGTATTTCAATGACTAGCAGACTATGAGCATGTAGTTTGCGCTTGCCGGCCACATGGAAATAAATTTTCAGACACGAAGAAAAAGTCCTTCTCTTAATTCTTTTCCCTCTTTTCTTCAAAGAAGTGTTTTTTTTATTTATTATGGTGCTGCCTACAATAATTCTTTTTTTGAGTGGTGAAAAAACCAGGGAGGTCGTGCACACACCAACACGCGGAAACAGACTCGAGTCATAATAACAAACGATTTTTGTGAACCGGAAAGACCACACAATTGATTGATCTTGACAGATCAGACGGTTCACTAAATTTGACTACTCGGAAAAGCACAGAGCTCTCAGAAATTACTTCCCCCAAATCGCTGTCCTCGCGATTTCATTTGTGTTAATTTAGCCCGTTGGAAACAGTGCCAGCGCTTATTCTTCGAAGCGCTAAAAAACATCACCACCTCTTCAAAATGTCTGACCGGGAAATGAAGAAGTTGGTCACGCGCCTTAACAACCTATTTGATGCGATCTATTCGCTCACAAACCGCGCGGGAAACCCGATCCATGTGGATTTCCAGAAACTCCCCCCGCGTACGGGAACGGACTACTATAAGTTTATCACCAAACCCATTTCGCTCCATACGATCGGCCGCACCATCAAGCGCTTCCAATACAAAGACGCACAGGGATTCATTAATGATTTGGCTCAGATCACGTGGAATGCCCGCCACTATAATGAACCCGGGTCCGAGATATACGAAAACGCACTTGTCTTGGATAAGTTCATCCAGGAAACTGCGATTCCAAAGCTAGCATCCGACCCTAAAGTCGTCAACGGGTCTTCGCTATACTATCCTGATTTGGGGCCTTTGGGCGAGTACGGCGCTGGCTTGGGAGACGAAGACGGGGCTCTGGGAAGTCCTTACGGTACAAAAGACGAGTACGATGACGAGGAAAACGTGACCACCACACGCTACACGAGCTCGTCCTCAAAGCCGCATGGTGCATACAAGTCTCAGGATGGTGCTGTGAGAAGAGGGCGCCCTCCCATCATCGATAAGCCTTATGAGGCCAGAATCAAGGCCATTTTGAAACTGTTGAAGAAGCCAAAGCCACAGGAGGAAGAGGACAACTTTGCAGCTTCGCATTTTGAGCGTTTGCCCGATAAGTCGCAGACAGACTACTACGAGTTGGTTGCGCACCCAATCAGCTTGCACGAGATCAGAACACGGGTCCGTTCTCGGAAATACACCACGGTTCAGGAGTTTTTGGACGACTTGTCTTTGATGATCGGCAACGCAAAGACGTATTACGGCCAGGACCAGACGGTGCTCAACGACTTGTACGTCTACGAGAAAGAGGCCGAAGTCGCCGTTGAAAGGGAGATGCAGCGCCCTGACTCGGACTTCACGTTGGGACCGAATGCGGGCGCAGACAAGTTCAAAATCCCGCTAGATCTGGTGGCCGTGAACGGACATAGCTACAAAGTGGGTGACTGGGTGCTCATTCGCAATCCAAACGACGCCCACAAACCGATCTGCGGCCAAATATTCCGTTTATGGTCTGCCGACGGGGTGCAATACACAAACGTTTGCTGGTACATACGGCCTGAGCAGACTTGCCACCGCGCAGACAGGATTTTCTACATCAATGAAGTGTGCAAAACCGGCGAATACTCTGATCATAAAGCCGAGGACATTGTGGCCCCCTGCTACGTGATTTTCTTGACCCACTACCAAAAAGGAGACATTCCGCCCAACTTACTCCCAGAGGGCGCAGAATGGTTCATATGCGAATTTCGCTACAACGCAAACACCTATGCTTTCAATCGTATTCGTACATGGAAAGCCTGTTTGCCCGACGAGATCAGGCAAATAGACCAGCCCATTGTGCCTATCAACGAGACAAGGAAACTCATAAAATTTGACTCTCCCATTAAACATCTTTTGACGCCTGACTCACCGGACGACGCGTCTTTGGTGAAGCCTGTGGACGGTGCGCATGCAAATGGTCCTCCAGTCATAGGTGCAGTCTTCCAAAAGCCTCCATATCACAACGACGAGCTAGGACAATGCTCCACGTCCCCCAACGTGACACCCTCTCCAGAATTCGACGATTTGGCCACGGGAAGAAAAGCATACGTGTTTTTGCCAGTATCACAGTCGAAGCAACAGAGCACAGGAGGTGCCTTGTTATCTATTGGCACTAGACAAGTTGGCGCAAACTATAACCCGGGACAGCCTGAGGATTCTCCTGCTCCTCATGAAAGCCCCGCGATTAGAGAACATGCTTCAATATCTACGCCTGTGTCTGGTGCTTTGGGCCACAATTCTTTCAACAAGCCATTTGCAAAGGTCGAAACCTCTCTCGGCACTAACCGAGAGTCGACCCCTGTGGGAGTCGCCCCATCCACCGCGAGCTTCCAGACGACTACTTCGGTATACTCTGCGATTTTGCCCGGTGGAGTCGTGTCCTACGAAGAGGCTGCAGGAGAGCCGGATGTCAAAGATGAAAGCCACAAGAATTTCGGCTCAGTGAGCGAGCTGCTTATAACTTCGGCAGGAAACGCGGTATGGTTCCGCGCACCTCCTGCTGTGATCACCGAGCGAGTCATCACGCCCGTCAGCCACTCGGCGAAATATTTGGCTTGGAAACTCAAGAAGCAGCAGAAAGCTTGAGATGAAAGTGCGCAATGCGACTCATGTCAATAGGGCAGCAGCATTAAAATTTTCAATGACTTCCTTAACTCTTCTGGCCTGTCCTGCACCTACTTTGTAGACCTCAAACCCGCATTATCGTAAACTATCGAAACCGACTCGGGTGTTATCCAGTGATTAAGTGCTTTATTTTCACACCAAATGCATTGACAGCCGATTGTGCAATTGTCCCGTCTTTCAATCTTGCCCCAGGTTTCAATTTTTACTTCCTGAAGAATATAGAAAAATCTCTCCTCCAGGGCAAGCGCTAACACTACTTCACAAGAACTGTACTATACAAGCACACTCTAGTGTTGATCCAGAAGACTTCGAAGCAGAAGCCATCAAAGTCATATGCTGCTTCTCTGTTCAGCTCACGTTATATTATCTTCACGCTCCCAAATACGTGTTTGAATTGAAAAAAAAAAAAAAAAGACACTCAAAATGGTGCTTCTGGCGACAAACTTTACTGAGTTTCAAGAGTGTCTAAAGTCTTCGAAGCGTATAATCGCCTTGGTCGGCGCTGGACTCCTGGCATCCAGCGGTCTTCCGATATTCAGGGGAAGCCAAGGATTATGGAAAAACTTCAACATGATCGATTTGGCCACGCCAGATGCCTTTTACATCGACCCAGGTTTAGTATGGCAATTCTATCTGTGGAGGAGGCATCAGGCACTCCAGGCGCAACCCAACGCCGGCCATTTGGCACTTGCAAAACTCTCAAGGAACCCAAACAAGGAGTTTGTCACCATCACACAAAACGTAGACGGATTGTCGGGTCGTGCAGGTCACAAGACAGAGAATCTCCACGAAATCCACGGCTCGTTGTTTGAACTCAGGTGTACGAGCTTTACATGTACATACATCGATCGAGACAATAAGGAAGATCCTCTCACTCCCGCGCTCGACGAAGCAAACGAGTATGAGCATATGTGTAAAAGGGAAAGAAGCCAAGCGAATAGAGACAGGGACTCAGATCTCAGGATCCAGACCGAAATCTCAAATCCGCTAGATCTTTCAACTATCTCTGATCCAGAACTCCATGATCCGAAACATACTATTTCAGACCCCTCGTTTGTCACCCCGGAAAAATCGCCCCAGTTTGCTCCAATCAAAGAATTGGCGATCGAGGAGCTTCCTCTTTGCCCCGCGTGTCGTTCTCTTATGCGCCCGGGCGTCGTGTGGTTTGGGGAGCTGCTTCCGCTACGAGCACTAGGAGAAATCGATGATTTTTTGGAAGACGGATTTGTGGATTTGATCTTGGTCATTGGGACCTCAGGCACGGTTTACCCGGCCAACAGCTATGTTGAGTTGGTCAGGTCACGTGGCGGAGCGGTGGCGATATTCAACACGGACATAGACCAGGATGTTTTGTCTGGGAAAGTGGCTCGTACTTGGGGCTTCCAAGGCGATGCAGCAGAATGGCTTCCGCGTGCTTTGAATTGTTTGGATGAGTGATTTGAGGGAGGTTTGAAGGTGATTTAAGGGTGTTCTTGGGGATACTTCAGATTCTTATTTTTCTGGCTAAGTGAGGTTTCACCTGGCTAGTGCTTTGCTCATTCGGGCGGCCTGTAAGCTAAGGAAAAAGAGACAACATATTGAAAGTCGAAAACAGAGGGGTGATGAAATCATTACTTATTATAGAATGAGTCGGGGGATAAAGTGAATAGATGCAAGAGTTGCTACCACACTGCAAAAGCTTGCTGTTGGAATTGAACAGAGTATCTTAATCGCCAAGTCGGTATTCTATCAGTCAATAGCAATACCTTTACATTGAGCGGTTTCTTTCAGAGTTCTTATCAAAATTGACGGTTTCTCTGTGAGAATGCGACCCTTGTAAAAAGGGTTTCCGACACTTCTCTTCTGCCGAAGAATCCTTTCATGACCTATTTGGAATAGACTCTGTCGCGTTTCTTCACAATGATTCATATACTTTGACTCTCCACTTTTTTGGTCTTCCAGCTTTGTATCACAACAGCTGATAATCGCTTCATTATCCAGCACTTCCACATTATTCTCAAGAACACATTTATTCAAGCAAGCTCGTTTAGGCAAAGGCTGCTCGCATGTGCCATGCTGTTTGAAATTTGCTTCAGGACTTTTTCTTTTGGGATGATCTGTTCTGTCATGAGTGCTTTTTGATGCCGATTCACAAATATTAGGCACAGCTAACGGCGAGGAAAGACGCGTCGCTATTAACTCGGGACGCGCCTGTTTCAAGAAAACTTCTTGGCAGCATTCCCAGTACTGGATGCCAAATTCGTCCAATTCATTTTCGAGAATCGAAGCCATGTGGGTGTGCTTGTTGCGAGAGGGTGAATAAGACTACCGTGAAAATGAAGGTCAATTATTCTGAATCAAAGCCGAGAAAAAAAAAAAACTCAGGACCCGATTCGCAACACAACGCTGAGTCTGTGGAAATGAATAATAGAATGCTTCTGGGCCTTTCTCTTCCAAGGCAAACTGTAAAAGGTAAATGACTTATTATTTGACAAAACCGAAAAAAAAGAGAATCGAATACAATACTAGTCCGAGACCCCTTGAATATATACATGACATGCACCATACGTCCGAGGCGGATCAACCATTTGTCTCGTTGCCCAGAATATGGATCGGCATAGATTTTGAAGCTTCGCGCAGTGATCTGCAAGAGGTGTCTGCATGGAGCGAGAGATAAGGAGCTCTCAAAAATAACGTGAAAGTCTGGCCCTGCCAGTCCTCGGGTAGGTTCCCTTTGAAAACCATTTGATATTTTTTAGTCTTGTGATTTTTGAGGCTCGATATTCAAGCACATGCCGCGAGGCGCCCTCATTCTCCTCAATAATTGTGGCTCAGAATTTCTAGGCACTCTTCGTTTTGTCCTAAATCCCCTAAACTGCTGCCATATGACGCAAAAGGAGGTGGCGTGCATATAGCAAAATGCAGCCAGGCGCATCCACGGCTCGATAGGAGTATCCGAGGACTTCACCCCTGAGGCGAGCCTCGTAAACACGCACATTTGTTTCAAAAGTCCTCTCATGTTTACTCCAGTGTTTTATGAAAACAAACATGCTGCATGTTCAAGAAAGCCCACAGACATTTTTCTCGTGGAATTGAAAGTAAAACAGGCTTCTAGCTGTCTGATTTGCGCACTGTACTAAAGCAGTAGTATTTTTTTTCTAATTTGCGCCCTCCGGCGATCTCCTGTTTTGGCCGACTCATGCTTGTCTGAAAATTTACCATCTTGAAATTGAAACCTTAAATTTGGCGTTTATCTGGCTTAGTGGATGAACCAAAATAATGATATCGTCAGCCAGAATCTTCCTATATGCCCGGAAATGCAAAGAGCCAAACCTTTGTTTGCAGATTGATCCCAACAGAGCCAAATGCAATTCCATTTGGGGAAAGAGTGGAACTGACCATATGAATGCTGCTTTTCATGCCACACCCCGCGCAGACAAGAAGAATGTGTCTCACCCAAATCATCCAAATTTGCTCACAATATCGAGTGCAAATTGTGACTAAACCGCTCTCCCATGTGGCCGTCAAGCCGTGCGCATATTAATTTGCCGGTCTGGGCTTCTGGACTTCCGATTTGGGATTCAGAAGACAGCTCTATTGATATTAGTTGATGCTGTATGAGATGGTAGAAGGCACTATCAGAACATAAATTGGCTTAGCTTTCATTGCATAAATCGGCGTGTCTCTTGCTAAAGAAATAGTAGAGCCCCAGTTTTTTTCAGAAGCCTTCGTCGCAGTTCGTGCCTCGGGCCAAAGGCTTTTAGGATTGTGGCTCATTAGGCCGTACTTCGTCTGACGTAATTTGGCGCTTTTGTGCGGGCGCCCCTGCGGTCCAGAACCTTGATAGCCCGATTGTGAACACGACTCAGATTCTTGGTAACTTTCCCCAAAGCTTGGTGCTTGATCCTTGTTTGTTTGGCGATTGAAACAATGGGACAACGGAATAAGGCAACTCATCGCGAGCATTACGTGTCAATTTCGAGCTTTTGAAAGGGACAGAAACACGCAAGAAGAATCAATGGAATAACAGTGGCATTTCATCCGGAGTCCATACTCAAAATGTACATCTAGCGTTGACTGCCCAAACTCGTAGCTTTTTCCTCTCTTAGTAACTCACATGTTCTTTTGAAATTTCCAGTAAACTTGTCCCCACAGATCGCGTAAAAGTGCAGTCTTAGTTTTCTTTTTATTTTGCAACGCCCAGACTACAAATCAACAAGCTTTCCAGCTCCGTTAGTTGCATCAGAATTTCCATTTTTTATGCACCTACTTAACCCACAAAGCAATGCTGATAAAATCTTGGAGTAAACATTGCTTACATGTGAATTTTTGGCTTGGATAGGGAACTCGAAAACTCTAGAACCTGGATTTACCTTGGCCTGGGTTTTTTCGCTTCGTAAGACCATTCTGCGCATGATATGGATTGCACTCTCGTGAATTCGTGATTGTTCGTTTCTTCAAAAGCTTTGTTAAACCATTTTGAATTCGTTAGGTCACCAAAAGTCGAGGGAAAGGTCTCGGACATGAACGTGAATTTCATTTTACTACTTTGAGTGTATCAATTAGCTCGCCCAAAACATACGAATCCAAAACGGCTACCTTTCCAACCTTTTTCAATTGCCGAAAAACTTCTCTATGTCCTTTCTTTTGAATAAAATCACTTCGTTCTGCCCCTGGCTTTGAGACTTTGCTCCCGAGATTTTACAAACACTACCTAAACTCTGACCGTGATTGGAAAACTGACCACGGGACTTCTATCATTATCTTGTGAGACTAGTCGAAGCTGTGTGGGCTTTCTCGAACGAAACGCCGAATCAGGAGAAGCGAGTTTGAAAACACTCCCCGTTCAATGCTCAATACCATGCATCAATTGATGATCGTTCAGGTAGTAATTGATCGTTTCGTCCTTCGCCACATAAGCTAAGCAGACAGACAAAAGCTTTTTAACGATCAGCTAAATCTTGTAAATCCCACCCAAACTGATTAAAGCTATATTAACAAAAGCACAGCTGCTAATTTATTCTTGGCATAGAAACATTATGGAATTTCGAGCTTGAGCAACAGACTCTGAATACTTTGAAATACAACTTTACGGAACAATTTCTTGGCATATTCGTTTAAAACACTCATCAAAGCTGCGAAGAAAATCCCCCGGCAGACGCCGTGAACGACGCGTTTTTAATCCAACCTTATATCATAAGTAAGTATAGGAGGAAGCTAATGACGACCACAATGCTGTTCTGACTGGGTAGTCCACGCAAACGTCAAGATCTTCAGTGATAATATCAGAGCAGAGTTGGCTTCAATCCAAGCAATCACAAAGGTTGTTTTGTTTCCCTTCCACTCCAAAACTCTGAGCAGTCTGATTCAAAACAATGACTGCCAGGGATTTTCTTTCTGTTAAGACTGTTAAGAAAGAGCTTTTATACACTTCTGTCAACCCGCTCCAGCCATCGATACTTGACCGTGGAGGATACTGTCTGTGTCGAGGTGAAAAAGCACACAGAAATGTAATAACAAAGTGAGGATTTTTATTAGAAGAGCTCCCATTTGATCACAAGAAGCCAAGATACGGGGTACTCATGGGATGAGATCAAATGGTACTCGTCTTGATTGGGGTCTTCAACGGATCAGCTATAAAATTCACTCGCGTGAGCTCAAAAATCTTCCTAGTTTTGCAAACACACCTCATCTTAATACAGCTGTCATCATGTCTTTGATCGTTAGCACTAGGTTTTGTGTTAAATTTTGGAAGGCTATGTCTTGGGCCTCAATCATGATATGGGTCAAGTCTGTCATAACAGAACATAATTATCTCCTCGATTTGTGCAACTACTGTTTTGTATCATATAAGCCACAACAAGAATAAAGTTATGGGCAGATGTATCACCCAGCATCACTGAACGTGCTTTTCATATGTCCTTGGCTTCCGTGGTAGAGAAGTGAGGAAGACTTGTCACTTGAGCGCCAAGCTGATCTTCCCACAACGTGGTCTCAAGATTTAGTCAAATACTAGGAACAATTAAAAAACGATCAAACGGTCTCAAGAAATTTCAACCTACTTGTTTTGGTTCTTGCGAGTGAGTTATTTAGCTTGGGCGAGGTCTCGCCGAAGTGACCGAGAAGAATTCAAAATATGTTAGTCATATCTACATTCCGGAAATTTGCGTGGATAGTTGGCCTTGGAAACTTTTTGCGTTTTGTTTGACAACTGTGCTGAAACGTGGAACCTGCACCGGAGGCTTTGAAGATAAAGGCCATGCTTTTGTAGAAGACGAATTTTTTTTTTTTTGTTTTGAAAATGACAAGTGTACTGACCGACCGCGGGCCTTAGTCGGCGGATAAAGATAATGTAATTTCACGATAAATCTCAGCATTTTCACAGACACAAAGTTCCGAACTGACTGAGGATACTACGCATCGTCTGGCGCCATCAGCTTTGGAAATTCACAGAGTCTTGCCATTCTACGGGCAGATGTATAAAAAGCAACATAAGCACAACTTAGATCAGAACAGGTACTAATGAAACTGTCAAAATGATTATCAGTAACCACGTTGGCCGGAAACGGACCACTAAAGCACACGCAAATGGTCATTCGATACGGCCGAAGACAACGAGAGAGCCGTGAAATGATTCTCATTGTACGATGAGACTTGTCATTGTTTTTTTTGGATTCGCTGCACCTACTCAGACAGCTGATCTTTCCAAGTAAACGACGAAGAAAATGAAACGTATTGTTCTGAAGATTTACCAATCACGAAATTCATTGTTGAACGCCCAATTATCTTTTTTTTTTTTTTTTTTTTTTTTTTTTTTCATTTTTATTTTTATTTTTTTTTTTATTTTGCTCATCAAGTGAGTGCGTCGCGTGAACATTCAGATTTCGTTACCGCGCGAATACACATAAAAGACCAGGGTGTAGAGTCGCGAAACCTTATTTCCCCCATACCTACACGAATGAGTTTTCACTCTAAAGAGTTTAAACGAACATACTTTGATTCTTGAAACAACCGAAGAATTTTTATTTCCATGAAGAATTGTGAATACTGTATTGAACCGAACAAGGGAATTTTCGGATGCGTGTGACCAGCAATTCATTACTCGGTTAACGCGTGCCGCGCCCTCGCTCACGTGATACCACACGCCTCGTATCCGCTTAAACTTGCGAGGGCACCAAGCGAGTTCGCACTACACCCCTTAACTCAAAGAGTGACGTCACTGCCCTGAGGAGTTTTGGTGAGCTACGAGAGCAAGAGTCTTCAGGAATGAATAAGGCTTTGGCTTGGAGTATCTTTGGCCCATGACTTTTCTAATTCTGGTGCCACAAAGGTGGTTTAGCTCTAGTACCTTTGAAAAGGCGGGATAATGAGACTTGGGCTGGATACCGGCGTGCATAATCGAAAGCGCGACCGTAACTGACGAAACGAAAATCCATTATGAAGGGGAATGTGCGGCTTTTTCAATTGTTTTGCCAGTGAGGTTTAGAAGGATTGGGAAAGCGATGCAATTTTCGTCTATCAGCAATCAGCGACTAGTCAGCTCTCTCAATCAGCTGTCAAAATATCATGGTACAAGTGTCTTGGGCTAACTGTAAGATCCCGGTAACCGGCCAAACCTTGTTGTTTCGCTTCTTATCACATTCCAGTCACATGCAGGCAAGCGGCCGCGAGCGCACAGTCATGCACATACGCTTATGCAGACGATGCAGATCACCTTTTCGGCTTAATTGGGTACGTCGAGCCATGCGTCCCCGCGTGGAAATTTTTCATTTATACCGTGTATTCGCCCGAGGGAAATGATCAAGGAACGCTAGTGTCTTTCTTTCTTTTTCTTCTTTTGTTGCTCCAGTGTGCTTTGTTTTTCGCCATAGACCTTTCCCTGAAAACGGTTGCAAATCCTAGTCAGTTCTTCTGCATCTCAGTCTCAATTCATTTTCCTAAACCCAGGTCTTCAGGTTCGGCAACCTACTCGTAAGCTCAATTGCGGCCCAGATTCTTCTCGTGCTTACCCGCTTTCTCGCTTCAAAATCGGCCAATTCATTGCCCCCACGCACCATGTCAGCCTTCTTGTTGCTTGCTGCCTCGGCGCCCAAGCCTCTTCCAAGCAAGGCAAACCACTCAAGTCGGAGCGGGAGGTCACGGCCCAGCACAGTACTGACATCCACAGCAGGAATGACCTCGCGAGCTTCCACCCGCTCCATCACAGCAGACTCCTCTAACGCATCCTCTACGACTTTTTCGCGCGACCGGAAGGTTTTCGATCCTGTGAAGCTCAACTATGTCGAGTATGACGCAACGGTATCACTCTTCGAAAAGAAGTTGTTTCGTTTCAACAATGCTGTGGCAATAGCGAAAAAGAAATCCATATGCGAAACTGTGGATCGTGCACTCAACGAACGGCTCCGTGTGGGTGAATACGGTACGCAAACCGGCGGGCGGCTCCTCACGAAAGACAACGTAGAATTCTTGCGATTTAATTATTTTGAAAAATTCGAGCCGAATGAGGTACTTGTGAAGGAGCGGTTGCTGCGGTATCGGCCGGCATATCTGCATGTTATTGCCGCTGACGAACAAATCGAGGCGATATTCAGCGAAGAAACATCACCGGATATGCGCTTCTCGCCAACACTAAGTCTTGAAGCAGTCCGTGCCAAACTAGCTGCCATGGAGCGGAAGCTAGCGTGTCCTACATTACAGCCTGAAATGTGTGGTGTGAGCATGCGAGACGCCTTTCACCTCACACTGTTTTGGGATGACGTTTATCAGGATATTCGCAGCGAGCCGCATGACGAAGATTACTATGGCTGGCTTCCCTCGCGGCAAACCACGCAGCGGTTTCTTATTGAGCTTGCCGACTTTGCTCTCTATCGACTCCGGATGGTCACGTGCCTGGTGTCAGCGGAAGAGGCGAGTGTGCTTAACACCGACGAGCAGCACGAGTTGGCACGCAACCATTTCTTTTACATCCAGAGAAGCGACACGGCGCTTATTGAGTGCCTCGTTGCTTTTTTGAACGAGCATTTCTTGACGCAGGTGAAGGCGTACGTTGTATGTCCCGATATCGGCCGGGTGCGTGAGCTCATGGCAGTGGTGGTTGCCAGCGTGTGCGAGAATCTCAAGCTTCATTTCTACGGTTACTCGCGGGCCGAGTCTGCCACAGAGCTCTTTGGAGATTTTTTGGCATGCGCTATGGAAACCATCTTGCTTGAGATTCCGCCACTGGAGCTTTTGCAGAGGTCACGTGCCTCTCCGCCTTTGCAGCTGTCCACGTCTGAATTTCATCGCACATTAGGCGATGTTTCCGGGATAAATGCGCCAAGTGAGCTGGCTTTGAGGCGTAAGCTGAGCAATGAGACGAAAAAGTCGAAATTGAAGTTTTTCAAATGGTCAAAGAAGTGAGTCTGATGAGGCCTATGCTCGGTAGATGAAGCATTGGGCTTGTTTCGACGCTTCTATGGCTTACCAATGAAGCCATTTTGATGTATTGACAATTGATTCCAAATCAATCGAAATGAGACCTTTTCAAGACTGTTCATTCAGAAAGACTATGGACAAGTTGTGTCGATGATGTAAATAGCAACTCACAATCTGACAGAGTCTCCGCGGCTAGGTATACCAAAAGACCCCTGTTTCTTCCCAGTCCCAAATAATACTAAAAGGAAGGATACATTACCAGACTGCTTCTATCTCTGGGTACAAGGTGGTAATTGGAACACTCTCGGAGGCGGAACACTCCGGTATATTAAGATATTCAAGAAGCGAAATACTGTGCGGGAATCGAGCTGGCCTTTTGAGGATCACGTGATCCGTTATATGCCCCACTGCCCATGAGAAAAGTTTTCCAATGGTCGATTAACAAGCAACGAAATAGTTAGCTTATTCGTGCAAAAATTTTTGAGTCAAAGAAAGTTTTTTATAATCCGAGAAGCAAATCTCACTCAAAATTAAAAAAAATTTAGATATTGTGTCATGTCAACGAGCAGCGGTCCGAAAAGCCAAGAAAGAGGCTTTCAGAGAAGCCGCCGCAGAGTGTAGATAACGACTGAAACTCACGTGCGCTGATTCAAATCTTTTTCTCGGCAGTCTGGAAAGTTCTAAGATCACACATAGAAAGTGACCACACTTTTCGACAGTCCAGCTTGCCCATGTGCCAATCCTCTGCAATCTCGTTCATTCGCAATTCCGATCCTCTGATATTTTGAAATCCTGATTTCTGATATTTGTCGTACAGATGGACTTTCTGCTATCTCCCCACTAGTATGAAACTCTGGTTCCCACGTCAGAGAACCCCGAGAGTAGAGCTTGTTTCAAGCCACACTCTTCACGGCGGTTAAAAGTGCCAGAACCGAAAATCAGCTGAGGCTTTATTTGGCGAAACAAAAACATACCACGCAACAGCTCTTTACATGCGCCCTACTGAAGGGGCCATAGAAATTTTGGGACTTTGGAGTCAGTCAAGACGTGCTTCTTATAGCAAAAACGCACCTTGTGAAAACGGTGATGCCAAGCTGCTGACCGTATTATGATTTCTTGTGCACGCCATGGCATCATCGACATCACACGATGAAACACTTTACTGAAAAATGACAATCGACAAATTGTTCTCGAGAAACAAAAATGGCCGTTTTGTTTCAAGAATTCAGGTTTTTTCGAAATACTGAGTGAGTTAATTTTCCATGTCAACTTGAGGGATGCAAATGTGTGATGCTCTGAGAATCGCGAGATCTGTTTAGAGGTGCGAGAACCGATTTCCTATCTGGGATAGCATATGCGCTCTTGCAAATAACGAGGACTCGCTTGCCTGCTCTCGCGAAAACACGTTACCCCATACAAAGTTGTGAGCTCACTTACATATTTTCATTTCTTTGTTGAGATAGCTAGGAGAGCTTTTCTCCGGTTCCGAAAACAAAAAGTGGTTCGAAAGTTGCGACGAGGCGCGTTCCCAAAAAAAACATCGAGCGCTCGTAAGTTGCGACTGGCTCAATCTTCTCGTGCAGGAGGCGAGAAAAACATTGAAGCTCGCTCTGGCATACAAGCCGATATGCAGTTTCAGTAGTTACTTTTAAACGCTTCTATATATACTCCGCATGCGCAAAACTTTTAAACGCCGCAATTCCTGGATCGGATCTCGGCTCCATTTTTCATTCAGCTTCGAATCTTGGCTTTTCACTTCTTTTACACCTTCATATTTTCATCTATTTTCCATCAACCTCGCAATCTCCACACTCGCTTACCATGCTTCCCTCCGCCACCAACGATCGCGGCATAATGAATGAACATGCCTACTACCAAAGAAACCTCGACGTGCCCCCTTCAAGAATCCCCGAAAAAGAGTGGCTTTCTGTGTTTGCACTTGCAATCGCCATGATGTGCATTTCCAAAGTTGCGTACAGCTCTTTTAGGAGCCGTAAGAAACGGTCTCTTACTTCTTCCGAATACGTTGTGTAAAAGTCAACAACCGACATACCCATTCACAAATCAATTTGCTTTCCCCTTTCGATGAGCCCGTCGCTCGCAAACCTCTTGAGAATAGCGGTCTGCTTACGCCAAAACTGGCTTTTTTAATCCGGGCTTCGATGTTTGGCCCCTTCATTCTACGCATTTTTCATTTCATATCAAAACTTTCGGGATACCGTCTTGCCACTCAGCTTGGGAGCGAGGGCTAGAATCCGGAATCCAAATTTTCATTCTCAAACATTTTATACATAATACGCATATCTAATACCCCCAGCCTGTGTTTCGTAAAAACGTAGGGTGTATGGGCGCGAGATCACTTCACTCGAGATTATCATTCGAGAGAACCAACAAGACCAGAAACAAATTGGCCTTTCGCCCGTTAATGACCAAACTAATTCCACGCAGAATCAGATCAATCAGAGACCCGGCGTCCGCGCGGCCAATTCCAAGTCCCAGACGTTCCAGTCGTACCAAAAAATAGGCGGGATGATCGTGCTAAGATGCCATAACGAATGGGCATCGATCAACATAAACAAAGGCTCGAAATCCACCATCTCGAGCAGCACCGCCGCAATGAGATATATGTTGAGTGCAACGGGAATGAGCGGGACGTACCTGGATCGCGAGAGCCTGACGTAATTGAGTTTGGCAAGTAGTCTCGTTTCATGCGGTAGAAGGTAGATTGAGTTGCTGTAAATGTGGGCTTTTTCCTTGTACTTGCGGTTGACGCTCAAAGAATGGAGTATCCACAACACCGCGGCCAAAAGACCAAATACCACGTTGAACCGCATGTTATACGTGTAGTCCCATTGCATGTATAGTTTTGAGCAGTGTCCAACTAATACTATGATAAGAACTGCCTGCAAGAGCCATCTCACGCTTTTTTTTTTCTGAGTGTGAAGTCCGAAATAGCGGATCACGATAGCACTGAAATTGGCCATGGTCATGGCACTGGCGCCAAAATAGTCAAGCGCTTCAGTGAGGGGGATGTCTCGTACATGGAAAAACGAGCTGCACGTCCATCCGAACATCGAAACCACCAAAAGAATAAGGTACTGGAATAACATGGCTGCTTTTTCTGGGTGCGAGGGCGTGCTGGCTTTATAATGACGAAGTATTTTGGCGAAATTCACAAGATTCACGTAGAAATTGGCCATTGAAAACACCGTGGAAGCTATTTCTGTAACTCCAAGCACCCGGCGAAAGGGCCACTTGCCATAAAATTGAACAACATCGAGTCCAGCGCTCCGACGGGTCCGTGTCACTTTCTGCTGACATTTGTAGTCGCAATCCAGTGGACAGTTCCAATTGAAAAGAAACGCGGAGATGGGGTTAATTGAGTCTTGGTCATACTTTGGCGACGGATTGTTGGTAAAGCACGTGACTGCCTCACAATCCAGTTTACATTTCGAGAATTCGGGAAGCCTGTCTCCGATGGAAGCTTGGGCTAAAGGAATTGCGAGGAGAAAAATGAAGAAGTCTTTTTTCATTGTGCTAAAAAAAAGCCCCAGACTCTTCACCGGTTTAAACTTTTGTGCATGTCGTAATAAACACCACGTCATGAAAAGCAGCGCGCACGTGATTAATGAGCGTGATGTACATCACGTGAGGCAGTGTTGGCAAATGGCGCGAATTCATTTAATTAGTTATTCAAGTCCGCAAATCATATTTGTTTTCTGCGACTTTGTTAGTCATTCAGAACCAATTTCTCGGCAATCAGATCGTTTTTAAATAAAAAATTGAATAATTTAATTTGATTTTGCCGATACTTAAATAAAACTTTTGCCAACAATCAAATAAATGAATTCTCAAATAATGTTGAATATTTCACGACTATTTAATTAACTCGACTTCATGAAGGGCACCGAAAGACATTTAATCTAAAAATTTGTTAAAATCTACACTGAGTGTATTAGAGTAGCAAGCTAAGAAGGACTACACTTCGAAAGCAAATTCACTTCCATTTGCATCTGTCAGTTCTTCATTCAATTCCAGGCGGCTTTTACGTAAAAATTCTCGAAAGGTCAAATGGCCCACGAAGTATTATCGAAGATCATCATCGATGTTCATATCATGCAACACGCTGATCACCGGATGTTTTTATTTTGTCGTTTCGTCAACCGCAATCAACTAGAAGAAATAGACGATGAATCAAAAAATGTTTCGTGAGCGGAAGAACAGCCTTGTTAAGATAGTCACATTATCAGTGTATGCGCGTTACAATTCACCATTGTATTCGAATGAGATGAGGCATACTCACTTCGAAAAAAGTTATCTCAGCATTGTATTCAGGCCTTCAGAGTCGGATAATACAATGGAAAAAAATAGAATTTTTGATTTACTCATCATGAATTTACGGCTATTCATGAGCAGAAACAAATGATTTCCGCTCTACTCACTTCATGTGAAAATGTTAACTTTTTCATTCGAGTTCGCACTTTTTGCCAACACTGACGTGAGGCGGAAGCCGGACGTGTGGCTCCACTATTGACGACGATGAATTAGGTTCGAAGATTAAGCTACTCCTTCAAATTTTCGCCGCGAGACCCTTTTTGAACCTTTTAAAGCAATCAATCTCAATTTCCATCTATCGTGCCTCGGCTCAAGTCGCCTATTCCGAAGCCTGGATTTGCGCATGCAAGTTTGAACCGATCGAACAGCCCAGCAAACTTCAAAGTAAGCCAAGTTAGTCAAAGTCAGTCGAAATCAGCCATTTAAAAAAGCAGGCCGCCTGGTTTCTTCCCGCGATGATAAATGAAAGCTGCACTTAATTAAATGGAATCTTTGGTTGATGATCGGTAAACTTTTGCATTGTTTACGAAACCCACGAAGATGAATCGAAGCGCTACGCTTCAAAACAATTAGGAGAGGTGAAAACAAAATAATCCTAAACGCCGCTGCGGCGTTCGGGTTCCCGGCCGCACCGTAAACCTGTGTAAACTTTGCACAAGGACGCAAAGCACTGCATATAGTAACAGTCATACGGCATATAATACGAGCCGCTGACTTTTCCGGCGATCTGATTTGACGCCAGCGAGAGCCCCGAATTAGCCGACATACGATCCTGGCTATCAGACAGTCACTGCAAAGAAAAAGCCAGCCATTGGCGAGACTCCTCACAAAGCCAATAACAAAACACCGATATGTCCATGAAAGAATAGGATTGTGCTTTAAAAAAAATTGACCATTTTTCGCCTGGGCTCCTATGCCTGGGGCATTCTGGGATCGACTAAGGGTGAAGTTTAGCCGGAATCAGCAAGTTAATAAAAACAGAATTCCCCATGAAAAAGAAATCCCCGCTTGGGCGCGCGAACAGCAGACTTTTGGGAGTCCAGTTTTTTTCAACCCTTCAAACGTTCGGAGCCCTGCGAAAGAGTGCATACAATTATGATCTTCTATATACCGTGGCACAGCTCAGAGCCGCAAAAAAATAACTCGAGCCAAAAACGTTGGCGCAAAACGAGAGGAGAAGCTGAACAGAGAGGATTTTTCGCATTCCTCAATTGACAAAAATTAGTGATCTTAGATTTTTTTTGGTCACCGAATCGCAATCGAAGAAGTTCATCACAAAAGCGCTTTTGCTTTCAATAAATTTCCGGACTTTTCACTGACGAAACATGTGCTTACTGCTTACTGGGGGAAAACTTTTGCATGTCTACGTGCTCCTAACATAAGCCGCGCGCCAAGAGGCTATACAACGGAACACCGCGCTCTGCAGTGTACGGGTCTTTTTCATCGTCAAGGGGCGATCCCATGCTTGGGCGAAAATGGGACCATGTGTTCGGTGCCGACTTCCAGAAGTCTCGAGCATCTTTGAAACGTGGCAAATTTATTAAAGTCCTAAGTCTCCACTTGACCTAATGCAAGAAATGTGAAAGTGATTTTCTTCCGCCCCTAGGCGTTTGTCCCTATTCAACAGCATACCAAGAGCTCAGATGCCGGCACATGCACCCGCAGGTCCTGCGGCTTAGCTTTTATTTCCTTTTTTTCTCTTTTTTTTTTTTTGCTCGCCCTGCAAAATTTCATTACTTATAGTTGACCCGATTCTCCACTTTCCCAGATTCCCCAATATTTAACATCCCTGTTCAATTTCATTCCCGATTTTTTGTCCTTTGTTTCCACCTCAATTGCTGTGATAGCTGGCATTTCTCATAATTGACTAGAAACTCTTCTACCCTTTGCTTGCCATCGCCGTTCATTACAATTGAAGTGCTCGATTAATCAGCTTCAATTTCCAGAATTCTCATTATCTTTGTGTCCAAGACTCAAGCGCTTTCTTGCAATTCTCCCTCTTCGTGAATTTTGCCTGCACTTCTCGAAAGCTTGTTCCAAAAGGTTTCGAAATTCAATTCATTTTCGAGTTAAAAGAGATCTCCTCTCACCTACACTCTTCACCACAAAACCAATGAATACACGTAAGTCTTGTCGTCGTTCTTCAGGCGCTGCAAAGCCCGCAATCCCCGAGTCACAGCCCACTAACGCGCCAGGCCATGATCAGAAAAGAAGGAAACTCACATCTCAGACCCAACCAAGCACTACTTCGAGAGAGATCCCAGCACCAGTGGACGATAAGATTGACCCTGTGGAAAAACTCTTGAGCTTTTCACATGTGAATGAAGATATTTTGCTGCTCATGAACGATACAGAACACCCAGGTGCTTCAGCTCAGGGACCCTCGGCTGGCTCGGGCCACCCCAATATCTCCTACAATTTCGACAAGGTGATTCACGATAACATGAGACTGTACTATGCGAATTTCCGCAAGTCACAGATGGAAATTCACAACGATCACTCTTCCTTCTCTGTGCTCAACGAGCCACCTCAGATCCAAACAGAGCCCAAAAAGGACGCCGTTCTGAGATTCAGGTCGCAAGTTCCGTTTTTCAAAAACGTGAACTTCAACCCCACGCCGTCATTTGGCCATCATATCGATGACTACATCCACTACGATGACGATGAGCCTTTGAGCACGGACTCCGAGCATGAAGAACTCGCATCGCCCACCGGAATTGTCGAGACGCCCATCCCTTCTTTATCCGGAAAAATGTCGTTTCACTACAGGCAGAACGACAATCTCAACTTATCGTTGACCGATGAGCAGAAAGTTGGAGAAGACGCGCCAAACGATGTTTTCAAATTTTTAAACAAGAGATCAGTGCTTTCCGGTAAGGCCAGTGAGATGATTGGAGCCTCAAGCTTTCTTGTCAGTGAATTTCTTTTCTGAATCCACTCAAGACATGGGTGTATATGGACTGGCTCTACTCTTACACTTGAGTGTGCTTTTATACGGTACATTATGAAATTATGCGAGAACTATAATTCAAATGAAATAGAACTTAAGAGTAAGAAAGAGTTACGCGAAAGCTGAATCGTGCTCTTTGTATAAAGTTGTTCAATCAGCCGCACTGACCACTTGGAGACTAGTATAATGTGCTCTAGTAAGATGCGAGTGGCGGTGAAACTCACAGGTGAGGCTCTCAAGTAAAAATCTGGTAAAAGCATATTTGAGGGTTTGGTCGTCTTGTATGCACTCCAGCTACCAACCAGCCCTCCTCCTCAGCGCGCACATGAAATGTGAGTGGCTTCATTAGGTGGACGTGCAACCAGACAATATACCAAGAAAATACTAAAAACTTTGCAGCAACAAGAAAATGTAGATTTTGCACGAATTCGTGATTAAAGAAATTATTTTCGCTTTCTTCAATGCCAAACCATACGTTATATTGTTCGGGACCATTGATCTGTCACGTGAGCGAAAACCCCCGGGTCAGTACCCCGGATCTGTAGCGACGCGACACTTGAACAGATCAGTTGCACGTCACTTTGACACTCTTTCACCTCGTTTAGATTCCATGTCTTTCGCCACTTTTGTGTTTGCGTATTTCTTTGGCGGTGTGACGCTTCTTCCGCTTCTTGTATTCACATTTGTGTATCTCCACCCCAAAAAGCAGCCGGAAATACCCGCCGAGCCGCTACTTGCGGGCGAAATCGAGGAGTATGCTCAAACTGGCCTTGATTGCTTCAAACAAGGTTGGATTTTTGTCACACACGAGGACTTGGAGTCCCAGGATGAGATCTCTTCTAAAACAGAAAGCGTTGCTGAGTCCCAGGATGTGAAGTCTGCGTACTCGTCGTTGTACAAGTTGGTAACAAACTCAGGCAAGAACTCAGTTGCTGGGGATTCTGAAAATTCGGCTAATACAAATTCTGGAAGCTCAATCTCTTCAGGTCCGGTCCATGTAGACTCAGGAACGGTGGGGCCGTCCTCAGGTCCAGTATCGCCACCGCCAAAAGCAAATTCAGCCACAAAGAAGCATCGGTACTACGCCGTTTTGAAACATGGTAACCTTTTCTTGTACAAGAACGAAAAGTTGCAGGACGTCAAGCACGTAATAGTGCTCCTGAACCACGTGGTTTCTCTCTGGCCGCGCTCGCTCTCAGAAGCATCGCTTTTCACCAAGTATTCGTCTATAGCCATTCTCAAAAACGACTGGTCTCGCACCCGAAGGCTTTCCGACAACTTTGCAGGCAACAGCTGGGTTGACGACCAGAAAATCTCAATACAAGATGTCTTGCGCAAAGACTCGGGCTTGCCAGCACCCCCAGGCACCATTTTCGTATACACGGATTTGAACATCGAGAAGGAAGACTGGTACTTTGCGCTCATACGAGCCACAAAAACAAATGCCCCAGGGCCCGCTGCATTGGACCCATCCGTGTATGCTAAAACCATGCACCTCGAGACTCAAAGCATGATTTCACTCATCCAGAATCTATATGGATCTGAGGGACAGCTTCAGTCAAAGTGGTTCAACGCTATTCTCGGGCGCATTTTTCTC